>JAMWYP010000859.1:0-25792 GCA_025563575.1 Acacia pycnantha | reverse complement strand
TATTAATAGAAAATATTGACTTATTACAAATTTAAACAGTAACTTTACAATTAGATACTAACTCATACAAGGCTAAAATTTAATTCTTTAATATAATATAGTTATATTTTGAAAGAAGGAGTTGTTGATGTCAAAAGTTTAGGATAGACAACATCTTTTAAAGGTTTTATTTTGAATTTTTTCAATTTACAAATTTTAAATTAAATATTAATATGTCTGTGTTTAATTACAAAGACATTGCTTAAAATTGGTGAGTCAGTATTTTTTACTAATGTGACTAACGGTGTGAGTAGTACTCTTCAATCCTTAATATAATACATGTATACTTAATTTGACTAGATTAAAGAAGTTGGTTAAGTTAGTTAAATATGATATGTACTTCCTAAAACATCCTAATCACCTTTCTTAATTTTCTCATTCCCCATCTTCCTTGATTATTGCTAAAGGAGCATCAATAAGAGTAAATTAGAAAAAGATTGACAAATATAAAAACTTTATCATATAATTAGGATTAAGATCAACTCCCCTAAATATATCTTATATCAAGGATTTAAGACACACTTATTATTCTTAACTAAATCCAACCACTTTTTTAAACCACATAATTTGATTATTAGACTCTTATAAATATAACCGAAGGAATATTTAGTTGTTGCCGTCAACAATCATAAGTGACGGGTGTTACTAGATATATTAGTGTCATATCAAGGATTTGCTATTATTATATTAGTGAAAGTTATAAGGATCTTAATCAAAAGTATCATAATTTTAAGAATGAATTCTTTAATAGTAGTAAGAAATTACAGAGACCTCATCCTAAGTTATCATTATTTTAGGGGCCAAAACTATGTTTTGCCTTTTTTTAAAAACGAAATTCATTATTAATATTTACTTTTAAGTAAAATAACTAAATGTAAACATCCTGACTAAATTATATATGATTAAAGATTTGGCAGTAAAACCTTTTTATTTTTTAAAGAAAAACATAAATAAAAATATTACCACCATAGTAAGTTATAGTTCTTAGTCATTAATTGCCCCTAGGGGATTATCTTATAATGCAAAAACATCAAATTAAATGAGGAAATTTCTTGAGTAAGGTGGTAATGTCCTTTGTGGAGGCATTGTTCAATTTGATTTGGAAGCTTTCCTTCATGTGAATTTTTTCAATATTTGTTAGTATTAAGTGGACCCGGCGAAATTTTGCTGGGAGGTTTAAATTTTCTTGGCCTATTGATTTCTGCCCTTTCGAAGACCGAGGAGACTTTAAAATCATCACGTTTATTAACCAGAAAGTTTATAAAGCTGGCAGCTTGGCTTTGTGGATTAAAGTACTGCGTCAGTTCTAATATTTTTTCTTTGTTTGCAGGCTCAGCAGTGAGCTATCATCATGGCGGTAGAAAGGTCTGGAATTGCCAAAGATGTTACAGAAGTGAGTTCGAGTACCTTGATTGTCTCTGATTTCCCCTTTGATAATAGTGTTTTGATTTTTCTCTTATTATAGTTGATTGGCAACACCCCATTAGTATATCTCAATAAAGTTGCGTGTGGTTGTGTGGCCCGGATTGCTGCCAAACTAGAATCAATGGAGCCATGCTCTAGTGTTAAAGACAGGTAGAGTTTTCAGTTCCTTAAACCGATATAATCTTGTAGTTTCATGTTTCTTCTAGCTTTATAGTTTAATGATTATGAATAGGCAAATAGCCTTAGGTTCCTGAGATTGATGGAATGCTTGATTCTACTGTATCAATATACGTTACAGGATCGGTTATAGTATGATAGCTGATGCAGAGGAAAAAGGTCTTATCACACCCGGAAAGGTTGGTATCCCTTTGATAAAGAACCCTCCCAAGGGCTGGCCTTTGAAACATTAAGTTCGTAATAATATAGTAAAAGTGCGTGCCTTAGAAAATAGTATCAGTTGGGAACAACATGCCGTCGCTTTGTACTGCCAGATTCTAAACTGTGGTTTATTTATGTGTGTTTATTTTTTTGTTTTGCTGAAGAGTGTCCTCATTGAAGTAACAAGTGGTAATACTGGCATTGGATTAGCCTTCATGGCGGCGGCGAAAGGCTACAGGCTTATTATTGTAATGCCTGCTTCAATGACTCTTGAAAGAAGAATCGTTATGAAGGCTTTAGGGGCTGAATTGATAGTGACAGACCCTGAAATTGGACTCAAAGGTGCATTTGAGAAAGGTGAAGACATATTGGCTAACACGCCTAATGCTTACATGCTTAGACAGTTTGAAAACCCTGCCAATCCCAAGGTATCAATCTAGGTATATGTTCCCTAATGGTTTGTGATGGATGCTTGACGAAGATTATTTAAAATATTTTATATGATGTTAGATACATTATGAAACCACTGGCCCGGAGATATGGAAAGGCACTGGAGGGAAAATTGATGCATTTGTAGCTGGGATAGGTACTGGTGGCACATTCACAGGTGCTGGGAAATTTCTTATAGGACAAAATCCCAACATTAAGGTTAGCTTGTTTGATGTGCTTAGCAGAATAAATATCTGAGTCATCAATTTCTTAGAAAATGGAGGATAACTTGTCATGGCTGCAACTATTTCATGCATTTGTGTTCTCTTTGTTTCCTTCCTCTTTATGTAGTTATATGGTGTCGAACCCACTGAAAGTCCTGTGCTTGCTGGAGGAAAGTCTGGTGAGTTATAACCTTTGTTATGCTCCTTTGTCCATATTTGACAATATTCTATCCCATACAAGCCATAATAATTTCGCCATGCATGTTGCTTTTGAATTTTATTGAATGGCATATAGGCATTTCTATACCATAGGATTAGAGTGTATTGGCCTTTCAAAAGTGATTTCCTACGAACCACTTTTCAATTGAACCCCATTCCTCTTACTAAATTTCAGGAAGGAGTGAGCTTCCTTTGGTCCTACTTAGCTATATCATTTAGTGGGATTATCAGTTCGTTTTCCTGATAACAAAACAATCATTGAATTTATTCTTTTGATTATATCCTATTTGGTTTCTTTGTTTGTTATTCCCTCCAGTAATTTCTATTCCATCATCAGTTTTCTCCTAATAGAACATCGGAGTGGAAGTGCTTGAGTCTATAATTGTTGCTAATGTGAGATTTGCCTTGTTAAATGCCTAGGTTCTCACAGGATTCAAGGGATTGGTGCTGGTTTTATACCTGCGGTGATGGATGTCAGTCTTCTAGACGAAGTTGTTCATGTAAGTTTTTGCAACTTTTGAAATATGAGAGTTCAGGCAACCAAACTTAATTCACTATTTATAAAGATGGTTTTGATACTGGCGGCTTTTGTTTTATCATTTTGGAATTATTGAGGCAATGTTGACTTAAGCAAAGCTGATTGTTGTACTAATCAAGCTTTTCCCAATGGACCACCCACTATGATCATTCCTTTCCCTCGTTTAATCCCTAGTAGGATGGTTCTGAAGTCAGACCTGGCATCCGAGTTACAGATGTAATTATGGTCAAATTATGATATAATATGATGATACTGATGTGTGCAGTAAACCCCCTACGGGCGGTCGTCCGTCGTCGTAAAGTAGTCCCCGCGAAGCTTTCGGGAAGAGGGGCAGTCTTGTGCGTAAGCATAGCATTTCTGGTCGAACCCGCCCAACCCAACTAAGACGAACCGAACCTGACAGACACATCTTTTTCCTTTTGTTTGGGATGGTACTCCGAGTAATGGGTACCTTGTAGGACCTCGACCCGCCTATAACCTGTCATAATTGAATTTCATACTTGATTCAATTCTAAACAATAGAATTGCAGAAACATTAGAAAGATCATCCTATTGCAGAATATTTGTTTTGGACAGTGGGAACGGTATGTTATTTGTTAAACTTGAGGTATTTTGATTTGGCAGGCATCAACATCTGAAGCCATTGAGACTGCAAGGCTTCTGGCACTTAAAGAAGGCATATTTGTAAGTTCTGAACCTCTAGAACCTGAGCTTGAAGCAGTACTTTAAGACTTTATGATAGCGACTTCGGCAAGTTCATCGATCGTTACAAGTAATAAAGTAGTGAGAAAAAGATCGCCCCACGAGGAATAGTACTCCAACCACTAATTCGTTATTTCAGCTTTAGTTGGATCAATGAGTAATAGGGGGTGAGTTGTAACCAAACAGAATTTTAAGGAATTTAATCAAGGACAAGCATTCAAGATTAAAAATCTCAAGAACGATTGTTTAGAAAAGATAATCAATAGAGAAAACGCAGCTAGGGCATAGAATTCCCCTATGTTCCTCTAAGTATTTGAATTAAATCCCTAATTGATTATTATTCCCATGATTGACGATCAATTCTCTAAAATTAGACTAAGTCTCAATGTCTTGACGTTACCTTAATCCGTTATCTTTGAAAACAACATAATGTCTTAGTATTGTTTGGAAAGATTATATAAACCAGAATTATGAGATCGCATAAACTCGTAAGCCTATGTCTAGGTCATGCAACTCTATGATGAATTAACGGTTCTAGTTAAATGCACCAACATCTCTATTGTCATACACCAACCTATGAACAATCTAAAAGGTGATCAGTCTTTAAGAAAGTTTTAAGCAAAAATAATTCATTCAATCATGATAAATAACGTTCAATAGAGAATTCAAACAAATACTCAAATTCGCATAGGGTTCATCCTTGCCCTAACTACTAAAGAAGACTAGCCAAGCATGGCTAGGTTAACAAAATAAAAGAAAAGAGATGAAAATCAGAATTGTTCTTGCGTCCTTCTTTCTTTCTTCAGCCGTCTCCTTATTTCTTTCTTCAGCCATCTCCTTCTTTCGTTTTCTTCTTCCAATCATCTCTTTAACTTCTGCGTCTTGTATGTAGTGTGTCTCTCAAAAAATCTGTTTTTCTCTATCTTCATAACTTCTCCAATATCTGTGACCCCCACGTCATCAATCATATTCAAATTGATTTCATTTTTCTACTCCTTTCTCAATCAGCTAATAACTCCTGCAAGATATAATAGGAAATAAGTAGATTGTATGTTGATTGATTCTTTGATCCTAAGTTTGACTCAATGATGGAAAAGTATATAAAAGATAATTAAATAAGTATACAATAGTAATAAATTTAATCCAATATATATCTCAGAATTGATACTTATTTAATTATAAAATATGCACTTATCACTTTACCTTTCTTTTTTTTCCTTTCTAATTTTTGTGTTCATTGAACTTCGTGGGGTATTGTTGTAGGTGGGATTATCGTCTGGAGCTGCAGCAGCCGCTGCAATTAAGGTAGCAAGAAGACCAGAAAATGCTGGAAAGCTTATTGTAGTAAGTTTACTGAAAATTCTGGTGAAGATATTTCCAAGTCACAGAGGTGCTCTTATATTGACACCCAGAACTTTTGATCTCTATTGGTGGTTCAATAAATTCAAATATATCGAGTAACTGAGAAATCAAAGCGTTTATTTTAGAGTTAAAAGAAAGTTATACCTTTGGGACTCTTATGGTGCAATTTGATATGAATGGATGCAGGTGGTTTTTCCAAGTTGTGGTGAGAGATACTTGTCCTCTGTGTTGTTTGAGTCAGTCAGACAGGAAGCTGAAAGCATGACCTTTGAGTCATAAAACTTTGGGATGATTGTTCTAGGGATTTAATTACTAAAAAGTACCAATAACAACTGAGCAGTAAAAACTTGTTATCATTTCCTACACTGAAACTTGTTATTACATACTTTTAAGTTGTTATCAGACTCTTAAATGATTAAATCTCTTCCTTAGGATCTCATAATAATTCCCCCTAAAACTTTCAGATTTCAAGGCTTGTGAAACTACTTATGCTTCTGATATTGGTGCGAGCCTACAAGGCTAAGGACTCTTTTGGTATGACAGTGATTCTGCAATAAAAATTCATGGACAAACTGTAGCCAAAGGCCTCATGACTCTCTTAGTGTCATATTTTGATATCTCTTGGAAGTTGGAACATTTATACACTTTGCATGATTAAGATTAACTAAATATAGAGCCCAAATTCATCTCTACTAACTACATGTTTGTTTGAGTTGACGTTAAGTAGGGGGAAAACATGAGTTGAGATGGGGAAAAAAGTGCAGTGAGAGTATTTTTTTTTAACCATGTTTAGATTAGCGATTGTCTTAATGGGCTTTTAGTCCAAAAGCAACTTTTGAAAAAAAGCCATAAGGACTTGCTTATTATGTATGAGCATTAAATGTAATTTAAATTTTCTCTACTGGTACTTACATTTATGCCTCATCTGCTCGCTTCCTTCTCTTAAGCACACATTTATGGTTTTCTCCTTCAACCATTGCCGACCTCAGATCTCAGTGTCTAGTTCTTGCATACAACTTGTGAAGTTTCGCTGTTGAGGTGCATTGTGTTCGGGTGAGTGTTGAAGAGGAAAAAAAGCTCAATAGGAGGAAAAAAGCTCAACGGAAAAAAAAAACTCAATTAGGAGGTGTTTGGATAAGCTTTGAGGTCAATGGCAGGGACGGACCCAAGAAAAACAATGACGGGAAGCGAAAATAAAAAATATTCTATCATAAATAAAAGTACATGAAATACAATATACAGACATAATATACAAAAAATTGAAAGAAATTTATTATAGAAATTAAGATCAATTCACTTAACTCTTACTCTACGTGTTTTCATATCGTTAAACTCATCTATAATTGAATTTGTACTAAAAGTAAACCAATTAAAATAACTATTAATTATTATCTACATTCCATAACAATATTTTAACAAAACTCAAAACTTGCCCAAAATTCTAACCTTAAAATATTATCTAATCCATATAAAAGTAGTGTCATTAGAAAGATAAAAATCATGTAGAATAATTTTCATATATAAAATTTAATAAAAAGAAGTGATTTTAGATACTACCTCCGGTCCTAATTATAGGAACACATTTTGGAGTTGGTTTTGGTCCTAATTATAAGAACAAGTTTTAGCTTTTGTCAAATTTTTTTCCTATAATACCCCTATTTATACTTATTATTAGGAGCATTTATATATGTGTGTATGTATATATGTATATCTGTGTTTATGTGTGTCAATATATATATGTGTAGGTATATATATATATATGTGTGTGTGTCTGTCTATGTATGTATGTAGATGGATCTATATGTATACACATATACACACATACATATATGTTTATATAGCAAGACCATTATTTCAATTAGAAAGCATGTGAAAAGGAAAATTGGTTGAAGAGATATATGGCGGGGTTGTAATTCACTTTTACTTATGTCATTTTAAATTTATATAAGGGTATTTTAAGAAAATGAGTAAAATTAACTAATTTAACTCATTTCCTTAATTCTTCCAAAATCGGTTAAATAGCTCATATAATTAGAACTGGAGGGAGTACTTATTAATTTCAAAATTTGTCACAAGCTCTTGAAAAAAAAAATGGCGGACGAACGAGAGGAACAAGATGGCGGTGGTTTTGGGAGAATGTGAGGGAGTGGAAATAAATATGTACGTGGGCCCCACATGTTTATATATTTTGAGATTTTAAAAGAGCAAAATCATCTTGGTAATGGACTATGGTAACAATTTTTGTGGGATGTCAAAATAATAACCATCTTGACTTTTACTTTTTAAAAAAATTTTAGGGGGGCGGGGCCCACCCTAACCCCCAGGTCCGTCATTGGTCAATGGGCTTCTCCAAAAATGCTCCTTAGTTTCAAAAGCTCAAATGTTCAGCGTTGGCGAGCGTGGTCAATGGCAAGTGGTAACGAGATGACGTATTTGGTCGTGGAACGTATCTGCATCTGCGGTTAAGGTCCAGTCAAATATTGGTAAAAGTTTTTAATTTTTTTTCCTTTTTACCAATTTTAATTATTTTAAGGAAAACAAGGATGATAATTTTTTTCTTTAAAAAACAAAAAGCGAGACAATACAATGAAACCAAGTGAATGTTACAAGCACATGGTTAATTTATATTCGGCTTATAAAATATTTTTTTAAATATTACCAGCATCCTAAAATAATTTTTAGTACATTCATTACTCAAAAGTACTTGACACCATAATCCATATAAATAGACAAATTTATATATAGTATTCAATAAGATTATTGTGATTTCCAGTTATTTTCCATCCTAACTGACTTTTCAAATAAATAATAATCTAAACACATTTCGGTTTGGTAAAAATGTACTTCTGTTACCTTCAATTTAAACACAAATCATATTTACAATTTGACTGCGCCCGGGTAAAAAAGCAATGTGTTTGAAGTTGAACAATATTTTTTAATAAAAACTTATTGATACTCTAATGTTTGACACTTTTTTTAAAATCATTTTATTTTCATACTGTTATTTGACCTGATTTTTCTCCTCGAGTCTAATTCACATATTCATAATTTATTAATGTAACTTGAATCCTTTCCCGTTGTGTATATACATCAAAGACAAGACAACCAAAACGTTATCCACCAGTCACCACCCAATGCCATTCTGCTTCTTATCTCCCCGAAACCATTGGCCAAAACTGCCCATTTTATAATACTCTATACCTCCCTTTTCTCTTATATCACTAATCACGTTCTCTTCTGGTCTTCTGTCGTCATTTCCCATTTTTAAATATCTAATAATAAAGTCTCAGTTTTAAAATTTAAGGAGCTTACCAATAATTATTATTATTTTTACATAAATCTTCTCTATATTTTTTCGAATCCGATATATATTATCCTTTCATGTATAATCAAGATGAGCTGTATGCATGTATCATTGTGAGTTGTACATCATTGACGGTAGAATAAACTATAAAGCCACGTTCTTCCCTCCGATTAAATTAATAAACAACGTATCGTTGAAGATCATTTATAGAGAATTAGAGATACAGTAGTGAGCAGTAAGAGAGGTTTCAGCTGGTCTTCGCCGGGCCGTACCCAGATCGTTGTCCATTCTCCTTAGCTGCAAGGCCGAGGTGTGGTAAGCTCGGTAGCTTCTATTCATCTTCGATTGATTATGCTCTTCACTTTTTTTTCATACTAGGCATCTCAATGACCATCATTTTTACCGAACCTTTGAATGGAAATCCCTATTTGTTTTCTACTAGTTACTGAAATGCTCGGTTTCACTTATATGCCTGTAACCTTCAAACCAAGACGAATTGTAAACTTTCAAAATGGAAGTTAGACTGTCACCATCAATATCGTCGGAAGATTTTTATTCTCTTGAAAAAATTCTTCTATTAATTTTGGGTTCCAACACATTTAATTTGGAACGCAAAGAAATTTTTTTTAGCTGTAATCCTTGCTGTTTGGCACTCTAGATAGATGGCATAATTGGGACAGCAACTCTGGAGATTTACCGTATGTTTTTGGCTTGACTCGATTGAAATTTTGTCAAAGCGTTGGATTTTCCATGGCCTATTAATTTCTGCCTTCGCGAGGGCAACTGAAACTTTAGATTTTCGAAAATCCATATTTACAAAGCAGCACAATTTCATATTCTATTTGTTTGTTTATATTGCTGGTACCTTTATGGAACAAAGAACTCTATTGGTGCTGATACTTTCTTCTTTGTTTACAGACTTCGTAGTAAGCTTTCATCATGGCACAGGAATGCTCTGGAATCGCCAAAGATGTTGCAGAAGTGAGTTTGACTACTTTGATGGTCTCTGATTTCCCTTGCACGGCCTTTTTCCTTTATTTATAGCGTTTCGTTTTTTTTCCTTCCCTTTTTAGTTGGTTGGCAAAACCCCAGTAGTATACCTTAATAAAGTTGTGGATGGCTGTGTGGGACGAATTGCTGCCAAACTAGAATTCATGGAGCCACTCTCTAGCGTTAAAGACAGGTAGAGGCTTCAGTTTTTTAAGTTAGATATGATATCATAGTTTCATGCTTCTTCTAGCATTTTTGTTTATATTTATAAATAGGCATATGTTCCTGTGATTGATAGAATTGTTGATTCTATTGTATCTACATCACTTACAGGATCGGCTATAGTATGATTGTTGATGCAGAGGAAAAAGGTCTTATCACACCCGAAAAGGTTGGTATACATTCATAAAGAACCCTCGCAAGTGCTGGTCTTCAAAAAGCCAAGTTTCTAGTAATATAGTAGAAGTGTGTGCCTTGGAACAGTATCAATTGGAACAAAATGCTGTCACTTTATGTATCTCTTGAGTTGACATCTATTCCTTTCTGTGGATGTGTGTTTTTTATTTTGCTGAAGAGTGTCCTCGTTGAAGTAACAAGTGGTAATACCGGCATTGGATTAGCCTTCATTGCGGCAGCAAAAGGCTACAAGCTTATTGTTGTAATGCCTGCTTCAAATTCTCTTGAAAGAAGAATGGTAATGAAAGCTTTAGGTGCTGAGTTGATATTGTCAGACCCTGCAAAGGGAATACAGGGTGCATTTGAAAAAGGTGATCAAATATTTGCGAAGACGCCTAACGCCTACATGCTTAAACAGTTTGAAAACCCTGCCAATCCCAAGGTAACAAGGCATTTAAACTGTAATGTTTCTGAAGGATGCTTGACAAACACTCACATTTTTATATCATTTCAGATACATTATGAAACCACTGGCCCAGAGGTTTGGAAAGCCACTGAAGGGAAAATTGATGCATTTGTAGCAGGGATAGGCACTGGTGGCACAGTAACAGGTGCTGGGAAATTTCTTAAAGAAAAAAATCCCAACATGAAGGTTAGTTTATTTGTTTGATGTGCGTATGTCTCAAGGCCCACATTGGGAGGGTCTCCCTGAAAGAGTTGCCCCTGTGACCATGCAATGCATTTGTGGTCTCATTGTTTTTCTTCCTCCTTTATGTAGGTATATGGTGTTGAACCTGCTGAAAGTGCCGTGCTCTCTGGGGGACGACCTGGTGAGTCATAACATTTATTATGCTCCTTTGTTCTTTTGCTGATATCTGGCGTTTTAATATCCTATCACATACAACAAAGTGATTTCCTTAGAATTCCTTTTCAATTGAACCCCATCCCTACTTCCAACCTTTAGGAAAGAGTGTGTTTCATTTTGTCCTACTTAGCTATATTATTTGGTTTACCAGTCCGTTTTACTAATAAATAAACAATGAATATATTTATTCTGTTGAATTTTTAACACTACTTCTTGGTCGCTTGACCAATGACTCTTGGACGATTCTGTTTTTTATATTTCACCTTGAAAGTTATCCTTTTAGACAATAAGTAGTTCCTATTTGGTTTTTTCTTTGTGCATTGGCCACCCTTTTAGCTGTTTTCTCCTAATAGAACATTAGAGTAGACACGCTCGAGTCTTTAACTGTTGCTTATGTGGAATTTGCCTTGTTGAATGCCTAGGTCCTCACAAGATTCAAGGGATTGGTGCTGGTATTATACCTCCGGTGCTGGATGTCAGTCTTCTCGACGGAGTTGTTCAAGTAAGTTTTTACAACTTGTGAACTATGCTTATGTTGCTCAAGAGTTGCTGTAATCAAATTCAATGCACCTTCAATTTATAAGGATGGATTTGATACTAGGCAATATTGACTTAAGCAAAGCTGATTGTTGTACTTGAGATATGTCATGTGATTTTGCAAGAAGCAAAAAGAAAGGTCACCCTATTGCAGAATTTGTGGTTTTTAAAAGGTGGGAACGGCATGTGATTTGTTAAACTTGAGATATGTCATGTGATTTTGCAGGTAACAAGCGATGAAGCTATTGAGACCGCCAAGCTTCTTGCAGTGAAAGAAGGCCTTTTTGTATGTTCTAAACCTCTAAAACCTGCCAGAAGCGAACTTGAAGCAGTCCTTTATGGTCTATTTGGTACGAGGGATTTGGAAGGGAGGGGAGGGGAATTTTTTGAGTTGAATTTAAAGAAACTGGAGAAATGGGGTTATTAAATTTTGATAAAAAGAAGATGCAAGATAAAATAGTAAGAAACATTAATTAAAAAACTTTAACCCCACTTCTCTAGTTTTTTTTAAATCCAACTCAAGAATTTTCTCTCCACCCACGTTCCTCCTCGTACAAAACAACCCCTTAGGGCTATTTTATTCTACCTTTTTGTTATTCAAGTTGTTTTCCTTTTAAATATCAGTGTTCATTGAAGCTCGTTGGGTATTGTTGTAGGTGGGAATATCATCTGGAGCTGCAGCAGCCGCTGCAATTAAGCTAGCCAAAAAACCAGAAATGGCTGGAAAGTTGCTTGTAGTAAGTTGACTGAAAATTCTGGTGAATAGATTTATAAATTGCAGATGTGCCCGGATATATCCATGGATAAAGTATTACTTCGGGTCTTTAATATAAGATCCAGTTGACTAATTTATGGAGATTAATGAAGCTAAATAAATTATTTTAAAGTATTTATATTTATCATTTTTCTCCAAATTAATTTGTTTGGTTTATAAACTATATATAATAAAATCTAAAGATACACATAAGTATTTTAGAGAAATCATATAACATTTAATATAATTAAATAATTTATTTAGCTTACTTAATCTCTCCAAATTAGTCAACTATATGTTATATAAGGAACATAGTTAATATGTTGACACCCACAACTCATCTAACCTTAGTGTTATCATAACGAAATGTGTGGCCTGGCAATCACATTATTCATAACTTATGAATAGTGCAGTTTCTAGTAAATTTTATAGGTTGATTCATGTCACTTGCTTGATGCTGATATCCAGATTAGTAGCTCAACAAGTTTATGTATATTTTGATATGGATGCAGGTGATTTTTCCGAGCTGTGGTGAGAGATACCTGTCGTCTGCATTGTGCGAGTCAATCAGAGAGGAAGCTGAAAATATGACTTTTGATCCATGAAATCTGGATTTGAAGCTACTAAGTTCTGATATTGGTGCAAATCTGGTGGCTCTCCTGATGTGTGGTTGTGATTCTGAAATAAAAATTCGTTGAAAAACTGTAGCCGAAAGCCCCCAAACTTTTTATAGTCTCATAATTTGATTGTCTGTGACAGTTTGATTCTGTTTGAATAATGTTGTTTATACTTATAGCCTTGTTTTCTTCTAAAAGCAACAAAAGAAATGTGGCAATAAAAGAAAAATTGAGATTTTATAATTTTTATGTAATTTCAGTTTAGTCCCTTAATCCTACTTTAAATTTATTTTGAAAATAGTAAATTGCTTTTCCCGATTAATACTTGCAATAAATTGCACAGTGAAAAAATGGAAAAACAATGGTCTTTTGACTCATTGATAAAATAAAAGGTTATCCAATACCCTGGAATTGAGTTTATAAACTTTATGATTTGGCAGAGGGGCCTTACTTCTTAAGAAAATGGGGATAATGTTGTTAAAATACAATATTTTCATATTCCTAATTAGTTCTCATGATTTGATGTAAAAGTTGTTAAATTCAGTTGACGAATTTAAAATTTGAGTATTTCAACTTGATTTAAAAAGAATTTTTCTAGGTTATTCTACCTTTTTTTTTTTTTTTAACCTTCAGTCTTAGTTAAATATTCATAATGTATAATGCGACTCCAAAAAATTAATATATATATTATATATATATATAATCACAGCAAATTAATAATTTATATAACAGAGTTTTTGTTTTTTGTTTTATATGAAAAATGGCTAGAAGCCAAAATACAACAAAATAGAAACTACAAAATAGAGGGAATCAATCTCAAACACCCTTGATCAACTTAAGTTTTCAAATACAAAGGGCAATCACATAAAATACTAGACTTGTTGAAACCCATCTTCACAAGCGAATCAGGAACCCTGTTAAGCTCTTGAGGAATATGGCAGAAAGAAACCAACCAATCCCTAGTCTTCAACTCTTTAATCTGTTCAATTAATAAACTACCAGAACTGAAATTATCATCAAGCAATCTATTAATTAGGTCATATGCATCAGATTCTAAATCAATTTTCTTCAAGCCTAAGTCCCAGGCTAATCTCAATCCCTCGTAGACAGCCCACTCCTTTGCAGTACGGGCATTGCAAATACTGATCACTTTGTGATTGTGTCAATATGCATCAAAAAAAGGAAACTCGGGCCACTACAAACACATTATGAAAAAGGTAAGTTGGCCCACTACCAAAGCGTTATGTTTTGTTTGTTAGGCATAACTGCATACGTATCTTGTGACTAATGGGTTTGTGTAAGTGGTAAGCGACTTGTGTCGTTTAAGTAAGGTCTCGAGTTCGAGTCTTATAAATGTAAAAAAGTCTTGTTGGGAGACTCTCCCATTATAACCAAGTGCGTGAAATGGGTCGGATCTAGATTAATCAGGAGGAAACTCTAGATACTGGATGGACAAAAAAAAAAAAAAAAATCCTCCATCTTGTGTTTAGGCTTCGAAAGTATCAATACGAGAGTTTTAAGTCTAAACCATTTCCACTTTTCCAGAAACAGTCCTTCTTGTAATAATATCCCTTAATCACGCTGTCTTCTGTCTCTGTGTCCGTCCCCATTATTAAAATTGATTATTCTTACCACCAAACGTTTAGGTCAACTGGTAAGGAGTTATCCTAACTTAACCACAGGTCTTGAGTTCGAGACGTAGGAATGCAGCATGCATGGGCGGTAAAGGCTTCCCCCCGAAAGGGGCCACCCAGTCTCGGTCCGGATTAGTCTGGGGCCGTTGATGCGCCTGAAAGATGGTCTGCCCTGGGATATCGGATGCTCTAAGCAAAAAAAAAAAAAATGATTATTCTTCCAAAATAGCCCTTATGATTCCTGTAACATCCCATGTTTGAAATGCGGAATTTTTTTTTTTTTTTTTCAAACAAACAATCAGAGTGGAGCAATAGAGCGAAAGAGCATTTGGATTCTTAGCCAAAACATCAATCATTGTGTAACATTGTATAGATTACAGTAGTCCTATGGTTTAGAAAGGAACAACGGATAGAAACGAAGCGGAAATACATAAAGCGATAGAGATAAAGGCGGTCTTCGTGCACGCCTACTCGGGTACTTGCCTCGATCCACGAGCCGTGGTCCTCCCGACCACGAAGCTACGGTGAGATTCAATTCACCATATTGAATCTCGGGTAGCAGTTAACCTCATACCCAAACAATACGGTATACTGAACAACGAGATATTTCTAGAGCTAATACAACGGTATATCATAAGCATACTAGAGATGCATGATCATTATGCCGACAAAACATAAGCACGGAGCAATATGTAAAGCCCATAAGGTAAATAACAACAACAGCTTGCACTTTTCACCAGTGCCACGATAATTAGTCGTGTCCTCAGCGCTAGGAAAACAAAACGGCGTTATCAAAACTATAACCCGTATAACTGTCTGTATAACGGTCTACGAACATATCATTGACATATAAGTATTTAAGATGTGAAAAATTAGTGTTACAGTACGCGTCCGTACCTTCGTTGTCAACGTTAGGTACTACCGGCGGAAAACGTACTTTCTACGGAGAAACGTGCAAGAATCCTACAGCGGCACGTCGGCAGCGTAACGGCAAGAACTTCGACGCATTTATGATTCTTGAAAATAAAGACTAAAATAGCCCTCCCATATGATACCCAAATCATAAAAATAAAGACTACCCTAGCCTTACTAACTATTGAACTAAAGACTAAAAACTAAAGACCAAAAGTCTTACCCGTTGAAGACTTCTGCAGAACTTTTCCAGAGCCCTTCTCTCTTCTTTCTCTCTCTAAGTTTCGAATTCTCTCTTGAGAATGAAGTGCAAAAACCAAAGGGGGGAGGGGGTATTTATAGGATTTTGGAAGGACATAAAGGGAATTCCAAAATTGTTTGCTTTATGCCCGGTCCATTGGATTTTCCCGATCGGTACCGATTTGCGTAATTCGGAGAAATCTCAAAATTCTGGATTTACAACTTTGAAAACATATTCTCACTTAGTAGAAATGTCCAAGTTAACCTAAATTTTGATCCCATATAGGGCTCCAACAGTCCAGTTGAGTCTTTCTCGAAAAACGTGTCCGAACGCATCCGGTTTGAAACGCATTTACGAAATCACCAATCTCTTGAAATAATTCACTGATTCCAAATATGTCCATATAAATTTAAACTCATTCCTAGATATTGGGTTAGAATTTATTTTCTTCATTTCCAAAAATATGCCTATATGCATTTTTCCCTATTTTGTTTTATTAGGAAAATGCACAAACAGTTTCAGAATTAACTCCGGAAGAGTTTAACGGAAGATAAAAACCCACTGATCAATATTCTACCTTGACTTTGGAAATCTCATTCCTAGATCTCTAGATAGGGTCCGTTTCCTAACTTATACATTACTATTCACACTTTTTACTTTAATTAATTATATTAATATAATAATATGCAACTTGATAAATATATATATAATAATTTTTTTTCTTCTTTCACCAACAAAGATGTCGGCAGCCCCCTTTTGAATATATATATATATTATATTTTTTTTTTATTTAATTAATTATTTAATTATTTACTTATTTAATTTTCCAAAAATTTCACAAAAATACCTAATTGGTCAATTCTTGTATTTAGGCTTAAAAATACCTAAACTCAAATATTTTTCACAAAAATTTCCAATTAATTAGTAAATATATTTTTACTAATATTCAACTAATTTCCACTAATTTTTGAGCTTCCCATAATTATTACTGAATTTCCTTTGCTTATGCTTAAGTAATTAGCCATTAATTACTTAATTACTCTTTTAACCATAGTTGTTATTTTTCTTAATTAGGATGTCTCATTACCTTCACACTCTTGCATTAACCTTAGTATTTCCATGCCTTTTACATTATTCTATAATTTGTAAGGGTATTTTGGTCCTTTATTACTTTTTGAACATTCTTGTACAATTTCTCCAAGTTCATAATTTATTAAATTACCATAATTAGAGAAAATATATTCTCCTACTTCACTTGGTCATTTCTTGCTTTTTAGGATTTTCATAATTTTCCTAAATTATTTATGTCCCTTAGGGCATTTTCGTCATTTTGGCACTTTGGCCCTTAAATTTCCTAACTTCCTACAGAATTTAACTTAGAATAATAAGCTAAATCTACACAAGTCCGGAGACAATAATTTCACTTATCAGAAATATCCATTTAATTCATAATATTCCAGATAATAAATATCTGGGTATTACATTTCTCCCCCCTTATACAAAATTTCGCCCTCGAAATTTAATCTATTCTAACTAAACTTCGGGCCATGAACTCTGGGTACTTCTCCTTCATGTCATTTTCGGTTTCCCAGGTCGCTTCTTCGGGTGACAAACCTTTCCAGACCACCTTCACAATCAAAATAGTATTGTTTCTGAGCCGTTTCTCTTTGTGATCGATGATGCGCTCAGCTCGACTATGAAGGTATTATCATGCCGTACTTCGACATCCTCGTACTCGATGACATGATCACTGTATCGGTTGGTACTTCTTCAATTGCGACACGTGGAAAACGTCGTGGAGATTACTCAGGTTCGGGGGTAAAGCTATCTGATAAGCTACTTCTCCGCGCTTAGCCAAGATTTCAAAAGGTCCTACGTATCGTGGACTCAGTTTCTTCCTCTTAAGCGTTCTGCCGACACCGGTTACTGGAGATAATTTCAGGAATACATGGTCGCCGACATAGAATGTCAAGGGTCTCCTCCTTTTGTCCGCATAGCTCTTCTGTCTACTATGTGCGGCTAGGAGTCTCTTCTTGATCAATGCGATCTGCTCAGAGTGCGCTCAAGCATATCCGGCCCAAGTAATCGCTTTTCGGACGAATCTGTCCAGCACAATGGTGATTGACACTTCCGCCCATACAATGCCTCGAACGGGGCCATTTGTATACTAGCATGATAAGCTGTTGTTATATGCAAACTCGGCTAGCGAAAGATGTTGATCCCAACTTCCTTTGAAATCCGGGGCACGGGCTCGCGGCATATCCTCCAGCGTACGTATGGTTCTTTCAGATTGACCGTCGGTTTGAGGGTGATAAGCCGAGGCGAACCTTAGCTTAGTCCCCATACCTTCATGTAATGCTTGCCAGAAACGGGATTTGAATCGTGTATCACGATCGGAGACAATGCTCTTAGGAACACCATGTAATCTCACTATCTCTTTGATATAAATCTCCGCCAATCGTTCCGGAGAATAGTGGATGCTGATGGGAATAAAGTGTCTTGACTTGGTTAATCATCAACAACTACCCAAATTGTATCATGATTTCGATTTTGGGCGGACCTACCACAAAATCCATGGTTATGTTCTCCCATTTCCATTCCTGGCGACTCTAGTCCTTGCAAAAGACCAGGGGTCGACGGTGTTCAATCTTTACTTTCTGACAGGTCAAGCATTTGGCCACGTATTCTGCTACGTCTTTCTTCATTCCGGGCCACCAAAGTTCGGATTTCATACTCTGGTACATCTTGACCATGCCTGGATGTAGAGTGTACTTACTCTTATGAGCCTCATCCATTATCGTCCGCCTTAATTCATCAGCGGCGGTATGTAAACTCATTTGTTTATACGACCAAACCACTAAGTGATAGGTCATAGTCTTGGGTCTCACCTCGAGTGATCTTCTCACGTATCTCTTTTGCCCAATCATCTTGCTTCTGAGCTTTCTCCACTTCATCTCTCAGATCATACTCCCCTTGACTCGCAAGAAGTGTAGCAAGATAGGCATCAGCAGGTGTGTGCAGACCCGTGCAGATTTGATTGGATAGATTCAGATCCCTGAAATCTTCCAGCAGTTTCTGCTATTGTATCATCATGTATGATACCTACTCTTGTGGTCACAATACACTTCTACGGTTACACCGTAAAGGTAATGCCTCCATATCTTCAAAGCGAACACGATAGCCGCCAGCTCTAGATCGTGTGTCGGATAGTTTAGCTCGTGAGGTTTCAAAGACGAGAGGCATAGGCCACCACCCCGCCTCTTGCATTAGGACACATCCCAATCCTTGCCCACCGGCATCCTTTGTAGACAACATAGGTCTCATCGGATTGGGGATAATCAATACTGCCTTTGTAGTCAACCTCTCCTCGGACTCAAAGCTCTCCTCACAATCATCTCCCCATATAAAGGGTTGATTCTTCCTCGTAAGCTTTGTCAATGGTAGGGCAAGACGCGAGAAATCCCGTATAAATCTGCGGTAGTATCCCGCGACCAAGAAAACTACGGATCTCCGTCACGGTCTCGCCGTTTCAGGTCGAGCGCTTCCACTTTGCTAGGATCAAGCGCAACTCCGCCGCTAGATATAACATGGCCCGAAATTTCACTTCCGGCAGCCAAAATTCGCATTTGCTCAGCTTAGCATAAAGTTGCTTCTCCCTGAGTATGCCTAACACCTTTCGCAGATGTTCTTCGTGCTCTTCTTTGCTCTTAGAATATATCAAGATGTCGTCGATGAACACCACCACAAATTGGTCTAGGTGTTGTCGGAAGATACGGTTCATGTAATCCATGAATACCGCAGGTGCATTTGTTAATCCGAAGGGCATCACAAGGAATTCATAATGCCCATATACGGTTACGAAAGCTGTCTTGGGAACATCGCCATCCTTAACTCGCAACTGATGGTATCCCGAACGCAAATCAATCTTTGAAAAGACCGTGGAACCGGACAAGCTGATCCAAAGATCATCAATCCGGGAAGTGGGTACTTGTTTTTAACGGTCACCTTGTTGAGTTCGCGGTAGTCGATGCAGTCGGAAACTTCCATCTTTCTTCTTTACAAAAAGCCTTGGGGCTCCCACGGTGAAACGCTAGGTCGAATGAACCCCTTCTTCAAAAGCTCTTCCAGCCGCTTCTTCAACTCCTGCATCTCGTTAGGAGCCATACGATACGGCGCCTTTGATATTGATCTGTGCCGGGCATCAAGTCAATGTTGAACTCCACTTCTCGGATAGGAGGTAACTCGGTAAGATCCTCCGGAAATACATCGGGAAAATCATTCACCACGGGAATGTCTGAAGTGAAAGGTCGGCTTCGACTTTGGTGAAAAGAATACCATGAAAGCATGACATCCTTGCTTCACGCACCGATCGCCACGTAGCGGAGAGAAAGTTCAGCTCACTTCAACCTTGTCTCCGGCAAATGATATCTCCTTTTGCCACGAGTCGATCATCGCACCGTTGGCCGTTAACCGATTCGGACCGAATATGACGTCGATGCGTGAAGAGGTAGACGGATAAGATCCACTTTAGAAACTCGTCCATCCACGATAGCAGTGCAATTCATACATGCATCAGAAGCTAAAGACTTTACACCCAACGGTGTAGATACAACAAGATCAAATGGCAATCTACGGGCATGCAACCCTAAGTGACTCGCACAATCATAGGAAATAAACGAGTGACTAGCACCCGAATCATACAATGCTTCAAGTAGATTTCCATTGAGATAGATGGTACCTTGAACCATCTCTGGGGGTCATCTGCGAGGATTCCACCGCTTTGGCCATCTTCGGAAATTCTTGAGACACTAACCTTGCCCTTATATCATATTTCGGCCAGGTTACCGGTCGGTTAGCCTTCCGGCTCTCATTCTTGTAGATTTTCGGGTATGATGAATACCGCGACGAGGTTGGTAAAGCGGGCGAAGTAGTCGTCGAAAGACTCCTCGGCTCCTTGCTTGATCTGCGGGAATTCTTCTTCTTTAATTACCTGTGTTGATGGAGGAAAGTCTTGTTCATTGAGCTGCTCAAGGAACATCTCCCACGTAACGTGAGGTGGGCGAGTTGTGGAAACGCTCTTCCACCATCTGTGAGCATCTCCCTCAAGCTTGTAAATTGCTAAGCTGGGCCATCCGATTTCCGGGGCATTCCATGACTTCAAAAATCTTCTCAAGACTCGAAGCCAATCCTCGGCTAGCTCACTCCTCCTCGGAAACCGGGTGGTTTCAACTTGCGAAGCTGGTTTACCAGGTTTTCGATAGTCCTTTCTCTTTGTCAGTGCAGGTGGTGATTGGGATCTCGTCGGACCCTTCAATGCTCTTCATCATTGTCATTGTCATCATTGTCATCATATTCTTCTTCATCATTGTAGTTATTTTCTTCTTCATTTTCTCGCTCCTCTTCCTGTTGTCGTGCTTCCAATTGTCTTTGTGCCTCACCGGTCTGTTGGTTTTGTCTTGCCAGAAGAGTATCAATCAGAACTCTTTGTTCCTGTAGAGTTCTACGCATTTCTTCAATTTCATCACGTCTGGGTTGATTCGGTTCATTGTTTCTTTCATCCACGAGGTCATGCGCCTCTTCCTCTACCTCGGCCTCGACCACGGCCTCGGCCTCTTGGTGCATGGCACCTCTTAGTATCGCCATGTTTTATTCTTTTTCCTTTAAATAATTATGACAAAATATGTAAACATTAGAAATGGCACAACAATTTGCACACCAAACATATATTCACATATATTCATTTCATAAGGTTAATACATATTGGTCATTCTAATCCTAATACAAGTCTTACTTGTACAATCTCCTTATTCAAACGTATTTACAATATTCCAAAGTACTTGGAGATACAACCCAAACTTCCTAGTTTCTACAATCCATGACTTCCTTGTACTGACGTTTTCCTTTCACATGTACCGACGAACCAAGCACTTTAGGTAGCGTAGATAGATACGAACACTCAGAATAGGCCCGTCGTCTAACAGTTTTATTGATAATTCCTGCCTAGTAGTTGGGTTTGAGGGAAGTAGTACGGGGTGGATCTAATCCGGTCCCCGCCGAGTGACGGCCATAGACGTTTTGGTGAGTTTTGACAAGGCTTAGAAACATCAGGTATTTCTCTTTGGTAGTGGTGGTGTAGTCCTCGAGCTGGCGATAAGTACGACTCTAACAACGTGTCGGCGCCGCATTGTCATTCGGGATGTAACGGTAATCATCGGTGTTGGCCTCCGCGTCATCTAGGTTTTGGATTTCGGGGTAATCGAAATTGTCCCCTAATGAGGAATGGGTTGACCCGGCAGGGTTCCCTGGCTCGGGTTGGTCTTCGAGCTCCGGCTCCTCCAGGTTGTTCAACGTAGAAATTTAGATTGATAAGGAGGTTGTGATAGTATCCTAAGACGGGGTTTTCGTCTCTGTCCATCTCTACACATTACACCAATGGCCTTATCAATACTCATTTTCAAAAATGTGCTCAAAGTTAAAAGGCTTAAGAATCTAACTCCGTTATCCGAACAGAATGGCCAGGTAAGTGTCTACCATGGGGGCCTCACCGGGTTAGCGGTGACTTATGGCACACCCACGTAGACTAGCCTTGCCTTCGGCACCAAACTGTCCGTGGTAACATAGTTAAACACTTGCCAGAAAAATTGCTCTGATACCATAAAATGTAACATCCCATGTTTGAAATGCGGAAATTTTTTTTTTTTCAAACAAACAATCAGAGTGGAGCAATAGAGCGAAAGAGCATTTGGATTCTTAGCCAAAACATCAACCATTGTGTAACATTGTATAGATTACGATAGTCCTATGGTTTAGAAAGGAACAACGAGATAGAAACGAGCGGAAATACATAAAGCGATAGAGATAAAGTGGTCTTGGTGCACGCCTACTCGGGTACTTGCCTCGATCCCGAGCCGTGGTCCTCCCGACCCTGAAGCTACGGTGAGATTCAATTCACCATATTGAATCTCGGGTAGCAGTTAACCTCATACCCAAACAATACGGTATCACGACAACAGATATTTCTAGAGCTAATACAACAGTATATCATAAGCATACTAGAGATGCATGATCATTATGCCGACAAAACATAAGCACGGAGCAATATGTAAAGCCCCATAAGGTAAATAACAACAACAGCTTGCACTTTTCACCAGTGCCACGATAATTAGTCGTGTCCTCAGCGCTAGGAAAACAAAACGGCGTTATCAAAACTATAACCCGTATAACTGACATATAAGTATTTAAGATGTGCAAGATTAGTGTTACAGTACGCGTCCGTACCTTCGTTGGCAACGTTAGGTACTACTGGCGGAAAACGTACTTTCTACGGAGAAACGTGCAAAAATCCTACGGCGGCACGTCGGGCGGCGTAACGGCGGCGGAATCAACGTTTCAGATATCCTATGAGAATAATGTCACTTCCATTAGTAATTTGACATTATAACTGGCATTTTAGGTAAAAATTACCATTTTTCCCCTATACCCTACTTGGCGGAATTTCGCGGTAACCGCTTCATAGGCTATTTTCTTCCCAAAATTTCGCGAACTTCGACGCATTTATGATTCTTGAAAATAAAGACTAAAATAGCCCTCCCATATGATACCCAAATCATAAAATAAAGACTACCCTAGCCTTACTAACTATTGAACTAAAGACTAAAAACTAAAGACCAAAAGACTTACCCGTTGAAGACTTAGAGAACTTTCCCAGAGCCCTTCTCTTCTTTCTCTCTCTAAGTTTCGAATTCTCTCTTGAGAATGAAGTGCAAAAACCAAAGGGGGGAGGGGGTATTTATAGGATTTTGGAAGGACATAAAGGGAATTCCAAAATTGTTTGCTTTATGCCCGGTCCACTGGATTTTCCCCGATCGGTACCCGATTTGCGTAATTTCGGAGAAATCTCAAAATTCTGGATTTACAACTTTGAAAACATATTCTCACTTAGTAGAAATGTCCAAGTTAACCTAAATTTTGATCCCATATAGGGCTCCAACAGTCCAGTTGAGTCTTTCTCGAAAAACGTGTCCGAACGCGTCCTAGGTTTGAACGCATTTAAAAAATCACCAATCTCTGGAAATAATTCACTGATTCCAAATATGTCCATATAAATTTAAACTCATTCCTAGATATTGAGTTAGAATTTATTTTCTTCATTTCCAAAAATATGCCTATATGCATTTTTCCCTATTTTGTTTTATTAGGAAAATGCACAAACGGCCTCAGAATTAACTTCCGGAAGAGTTTAACGGAAGATAAAAACCCACTGATCAATATTCTACCTTGACTTTGGAAATCTCATTCCTAGATCTCTAGATAGGGTCCGTTTCCTAACTTATACATTACTATTCACACTTTTTACTTTAATTAATTATATTAATATAATAATATGCAACTTGATAAATATATATATAATAATTTTTTTCTTCTTTCACCAACAAAGATGTCGGCAGCCCCTTTTGAATATATATATATATTATATTTTTTTTATTTAATTAATTATTTAATTATTTACTTATTTAATTTTCCAAAATTTCACAAAAATACCTAATTGGTCAATTCTTGTATTTAGGCTTAAAAATACCTAAACTCAAATATTTTTCACAAAATTTCCAATTAATTAGTAAATATATTTTTACTAATATTCAACTAATTTCCACTAATTTTTGAGCTTCCCATAATTATTACTGAATTTCCTTTGCTTATGCTTAAGTAATTAGCCATTAATTACTTAATGGTCATTTTATAGGAGCTCTTGCTTCATTCCCAATGAGCATTGATTATTTTCCATGTCTGCCCTAATTAATAAAGGTAATGGGTGAGGTAATAATTAATATAATATTAGAGTTTAGTGGAATTAGCAGGGGTAATATTTGGAAATTCTTTAGATTCTAGGATAACTTTATTGACTTTAACTATTTTATTGGTTTGTGAGAAAAGTTAGTTGGTGCATTATAATAAAGGCCAGGAGGGGTATAAAATCACACTTGAGGGTGATGTGTTATAACAACATCACTATGAAGGAAGTCTGAGTAATGTGATCAAGTGATACACTTTTTTGAAAAATCAAAAGAAACAAGATCACTCGAGTGAACATTCAATAACCTCCAATTCTTCATCATTAGATGATCACTCAAGTGATACATACACTAAGTGATATGAAAAAGATTACTCGAGTGACCACTCGAGGTGATCCCAGCCTCCATCACTAGCAAATCACTTTATGGTGGCAAACCTCATCACTTTTTCCAGCATGATTTATAAGTTGAGAAAACTTTTCTAAAGAAATAGTGATCCCTCATCAGACCCTTATGCAATTCACATCCACATGAAACCAGAGAAATCAATGAAGCCATATAAGTGAGGAAGATAGAACTTAAAAAAAAAAAAAAAAAATTCTGGAAATTTGTTTTGCGACAAGAAAGTTTCATTGGCCACAATCCCATGTTTGAGCAGTTTTTTTTTTAAACAATCATAAGATCAAAATGCTCATACTCTTTGCGTACAAGATTTGCAAAAGTGCCGATATTTTCTATTAGAAAAATGTAATAAACCCTCCCCACCAATAAAATTTTTAAGGAAGGATTTCCCCCCACTCCCCATTTTTATATAAAAATCAATTATATTAATTTATAGTATTAGTTTTATAATATTCCTATTTGATTCATTTAATATTCATGTATCTTTCTACTCATTCATACTTCCATACCATAAAAAGAATTCCTAAACCATAACCATATTCATTCCTTTTTTTCCTTTCTTCCTTCACGTCTTCCTCTCTGACCCAGCCTGACCAACTCTTCAATGATGAGGGCAAAAGATGTGGTCTTAATACGCCGCCGCCTGTAATCTTCGGCACCATCCTCCTCCTTGCATCGCGTCTCAAGAATTTGCATATCATGCCTCAGGTAATTAACCCATAATCCCCCCTTTTTCCTTTTTAAACGCATTGGTTCACCATGCTTCAAATCTTCAATCTTTATGCTATTTCTTGAGCAGATGAAGAATAAGAAGAGGAGAAGAAGAGGAGGTTCACTTCCTCGGATGTGATCGTGTCACCAAGAACAAGAGAGAAGAACAGATAGAGAAGTTAGAAGAAATTACAGAGTGTCTTCAGAAACGAGGGTTCAAATCTTAGAATAGAGAGAACAGAGAATGCCTGCGAACAGAGTTTACTCTGTATAATGGGATTTTAAGGGATCGTGCGGCTTTGAGATTGGCTCGCTCTGACG
>JAMWYP010000858.1:0-26649 GCA_025563575.1 Acacia pycnantha | reverse complement strand
TTTTTAAAAAAGAAAGACTTTTTTCCAATTAAATCTCTTATATTTATATAATTCTGATCATTCAAGCGTCATATTGAGATGAGGGTGGGAATAGGTTAATTTCACATCCGAAAGCCACGAAACAGTGGGATTAGTCGATTAGCCACAGGAAGTGTGTAGGGTCTCCACATTGACTCTCCAAAGTCGTTGTGGGACACTTAAAAGCCCATAAAACCATGCATTATTAATGCAAAGAATAGACTTGTCGGTTATTAAGCGTGCCCTTTGTTTTGTTATGATAATTTAATTAATGATGAACAGTTGAGCAAAAAAAAATTAATAATGAACAGCATTAACATCAGCCAATTGGGAAGGCCTTTTGTGTTGTTATGATAATTCAATTAATGGTAGCTGAATCAACGGCGCTTTAACATCAAGCAACTTGGGAAGAGACTTAGAAACAAAACAACTCCGGTACCAATTAATTACTCCCTCTCCTCCTTTGAGTCATTAGTGCTTTGTTCTTCAAAAAAAAAAAAAAAAAAACAGTTAGCAAAATACTCTTTCTAGTCCTTATTATAAGGCACAAACTAACAAGTTTATTTGATCATTTTTATTAGGCACTTGCTTGTTCCTAATGAGCATTGATTATTTTTTCCATGTCTACCCCTAATTAATAAGGTAATGGGTGAGAGTAATAATTAATATAATATTACAGTTTAGTGCAATTAGTAGGCGTAATATTGAAAATTACTTAGATTCTAGGACAATTTTATGTACCAGGCTTTCCTCCGATGCCTGTTTGCGTCCACTACGTCCTTTTCCATAAAAGCGTGCCGTTTGGCACAAAAAGTGAGCTGTTGCCTTTTTATAAATATTTCGGGGTATTGACGGATCGAAAAGATACCTCGAAATCTTGGCGTGCGAGAAAATACTTCATATGATCTGAAAAATTATTTTATGATGTTTTAAAAATATTTCAGGGTAGTAACGGCACTAAAGGATACTTAGGATACTAGCGACTTGAAAAATATTTCATAATCTTAAAAATTATACTAGGATCTTGAAAAAATATTTTAGGGTACTGACTAGTATAAAAAATATATTTTAGGATATTTTTTTCAAGATCCTAATATAATTTTTCAATATCCTGAAGTCTTTTTTTAGTACCAAGTTAGTATCCGAAGTATCGTTTAGTACCAGTTACTACCACGAAATACTTTTAAAACATCCTAAAATTATTTTTCGAGATCATAAAGTATTTTCTCGAGTCCCGTCAATATCCCGAAATATCTTTTAGTACTCACAATACCTAAATATTAAAAAACAAAAAACAAAAACAAAAAGAAAAAGAAAAAGTAACGACTCACGATTTTGTGCCAAAACGACACGGTTTTATGGAAAAGGATGCAACGGACGCAAATGGACATCGGAGGAAAGCCTAGTCCCAATTTTATTGACTTTAACTATTTTTATTAGTTTGTAAAAAAAGTTAGTTTGTATCTTATAATAAGGACCAGAGGGAGTATTGGTTAATGGTAATACATATATAAAAATGCAACTTATTTTCCAACAACAACATTATTTCCTTTACCCAATTTTAAGGAACACTATAATCTTATAAAAAAGATTGTAAGGAATATCCTAGAGGAAGAGATCAGAATGAGATGCCATCTCACAAAGGTGTCCCATAAAACAAAATTATAGATATTAAAACGCTCTAGATTAATTAAAACTAGGCTAGACAAAATAACGGCTAAAACTGCTTGTGAGGGATGCAAGTACCAAAATCAAATAAGCTAAAAGTTACAATAGTGGTGATTCAATTTTACCTACTTTTTTATTACTGCAATATTATGCTTATTATAGAATCACATCAAAATATTTATGAGGTGGTTAATCATAAGGATGAATAATGGCTAAAACCTATTTATTGAATTGTATAAAGCATAAAGTCATCCAAATATATATTCAAAAAAAAGAAGGAAATGAACCAATAAACTGTTCATTGAGGTGCTAAAAGGTCTTACCACCACCACCGTAAGGAGTACATAAGTGGGAAGTTCACTTGTTAGGAGAGCTAAAAACTCTCATATTCTAAGCCTTGAAAGGGAAACCTTTAATTAAATTAAAAAGGAAAGAAAGAAAGAAGGTAATGAAAAGAAAATCAGTATAAAATGTGTGGTCTTCAATTCCAACCTTGAGGAAAAGATCATAGGAAATAAAGAATTCAGGTGTGAGGTACACTAAGTGAGAGACCTAGTAACACTTGTCTCCATTCGTTGATTGATATATATATATATATATATATATATATATATATATATATCATTTCTACATCTGATGCAGATAAGTTTTCAGCAGCGAGGCAAAACGTCACCGTCTTTCTCCTTGTTTTTTTTAATGCTTTTTTTTTTCTCCTTGTTTATTAAGGCTCTGAGTCCGTCTGTTATACAAAAGCCAAAAACTGGACATTATTTTATGAGGCCCCACCAACTTTTGAAAAGAAAAAAGAAAAAAGAAAGAAGAAGCTTTGGCCTTTGATGGATCAAGAAACGAGGCTGTTGATGGAGGCACTACGCAGCTTTTTCTTTCCTCTACAGTTTCATCTTTTTGTTGGTCAAAAGTTGGTGGGGCCTCATTATATATATATATGGGGATATCATTTCTGCATCTGATGCAGATAAGTTTTCAGCAGCAAGGCAAAACGTCACCGTTTTTCTCCTTGTTTATTAACTCTATGAGTCAGTCATCGTTTTTCTCCTTGTTTATTAACGCTATTGAATATAACATGAACAGCCCAAACCCCCAAAAAAAGATTATAAAAAAAGCTTAAAACAGAGCCACAGGATCCATGGCAACGAACAAAAATATGATAAATCAAAAACAAAAATAAGGATCCATGGCGTTAGAGAAAATGAAAAGATCGAAAACAAGAAAGGACGAAGAAACTAACTTAGCAACTCTGGTTTGAGGTTATCCTTCCTTCGTTTCCAATGTTATGTCGGTGGGTGGGAGAAGGTCATATCCAGTGTTGTACCAGGCTGAGGCCATCAAGCTAATCTTGAAAAAAGCATCACTAGCCACATCTTCATCATCAGCTACGTCTGTTACTCATAACAAGAGGGGAGCTCTATCGTCAGGAGTCACAGTTGTATTCCTGCAATCACTTGAGCCTCCATCAACAGCTTCGTTTCTTGATCCATCAAAGGCCAAAGCTTCTTCTTTTTTTTTTTTGTCAAAGTTGGTGGGGCCAAGCTTCTTTTTCTTGGTCAAAAGTTGGTGGGGCTGAAAAATAATGTCCAGTTTTGGCTTTTGTATAACGATTGACTCAAGCGTTAATAAACAAGGAGAAAAACGGCGACGTTTCGCCTAGCTGCTGAAAACTTATCTGCATCAGATGCAGAAATGATATCCCTTGTACATATAGGGATATCATTTCGCATCCGACGTGATAAGTTTTCAGCGATGGCAAAATGTCACCGTTTTTCTCCTTGTTTTGTTTTGTTTTTTTATTTGGATACTTTTTTCTCCTTGTTTATTAACGCTCCGAGTCCGTCATTATACAAAAGCCAAAAACTGGGCATTATTTTATGAGGCCCCACCAACTTTTGACCAAGAAAAAGATGAAACTGTAGAGGAAAGAAAAAGCTGCGTAGTGCCTCCATCAACAGCCTCGTTTCTTGATCCATCAAAGGCCAAAGCTTCTTTTTTTTTTTTTCTTTTTCTTTTTTGTCAAAAGTTGGTGGGGCCTCATAAAATAATGTCCATTTTTTGGATTTTGTATAACAGACGGACTCTGAGCCTTAATAAACAAGGAGAAAAAAAAGTATTAAAAACAAGGAGAAAGACGGTGACTTATATATTATAATATATATATATATATATATATATATATATATATATATATATATTATAGGGTCAAATTCCCTCTTTGCCCCTATTCTTGATAAGACAAAGTAGAAGATTGCCAGCTAGAGGGATGGATCCTCTTCTCAACTTTTCTCATCCTCTCAGCCCTCCTTTAACCACTTTTTTAATCCTCAATATCATTGATTAAAATTTTAATGATTGAGATTTTACATTTTATAAAAATATTACCATAATTTTATATAAAAATAAATAAACAAATTTAAAATATTAAATTTTGATAAGAATGCTTTACAACTGTAGACACAAGTTAAAAATTCAAATCCTCCAACAAAAACTAGTGCTTTGCTAATTAGGTGTTGATAACATTGTACATTATTTTAAAAGTGATCATGAAATGGCTAGTGAGGATTTCGACCAAAAAGAAAAAAGGCTAGTGAGGATCATGAAAGTTACATATATATACATATAAATTATATAAGGACCCAAGACTTAGATGCCACGAAAAAGTATGATATTACGCATACAAAAATGATAGATATGACGTCATTCATGTTACGTATCCACTCCTCTCTAGTCCTTATTATAAGGCACCAACCAACTATTTTCACAAACCAATAATAACAGTTAAAGTCAATAAAATTGGCTTAGACTTTAAGTAATTTCCAATATTACCTGTACTAATTGTACTAAACTCTAATATTGTATTAATTATTATTCTCACCCACTACCCTTATTTATTATAGGCATACATGGAAAAAAAAATTAATGCTCATTGAGAATAAGCAAGTGTCTTATAAAAATAATCAAATAAACTTACCAGTTGATGCGCATAATAAAGACAAGAGGAAGTAATAGATAAGAACATTGACTATCAAATACAAAATAGATTATTTTAATGTCTCAAATCCCAGATTTAACCTTATCGATCACTGAAACTCTCTCTCCCCCTCCCCTCTTTTCACTATTAATACCCACTGAACCTTGTCACTAATTGCGACCTGTGATTGTAGCCTTTTGCCATCTTCAGTTTAAAAATTGTTTTGTTTTTCAGTGTCTTCGAGTGTCATTTGAACGAGGCACGTAACAATGCTGTCTGCTTTAGGAAGAAAAAAGGAGAAACAGATACAAGGGACTGTGGTGTTAGTGAAGAAGAAGAACTCGTTCGACTTAACTGACGTTGGCAGTTCTCTGTTTGATAGAGCAAGTGAGTGTTTTGGCCGAGGCGTATCATTCCAGTTGCTCAGTGCTTCTAAATTTGACCAAGGTTAGCACTTTCACATCCCTCTTTCCTTTCTCTCTATCTCATGCTTTATACCATAGTTTTAACCTGTGTTTGGGTTAACCTTATGTTTGGATGGAGAGAAAATTTGAGGAGAACAATACTATTTTTAGAAACCTTCCTTTCTAATAATATCTCTCCCTATTTTTCTCTCACTTTTCTGTCCATCCAAACAAGGGGAAGAAAAAAACTAGATTGGAGAAAAAGATGCATGCATGGGCTTGGTATCTTCTTCCACAAACTCTTCTCAGAAAATTTGGAGAGAATTTTTAAACAAAATACGCTTTCTTTTTAGATGATAAAAAACTATGCATCCGTTCATCCAAACAAAGCAATTTTTTCTCATTGGAATATCAACTGGAACGTTCATTCCAACGAAAGATAGAGAAAAATAAAATTATGTCATGGATGGTCGCTTAACCTCTCATATATCATCCACCAACTCTGATCTTCAATACCAGGTTGGAGTTGATGATAAAGTTTTAAAGTTCATTTTTTTTATACTTATTTAATTTTGATAACCAAGTATATGTTCTTAAAATGATAAAAATGCAACTTTAATCCTTTAACTTTATGTAAAGTTTTATTTTGGTCCCTACATTGTACAAAATATTTAGTCTTTCAACTCGAATGAGGTTAATAAAATTATTGATATTAAAATTTTAAATGTTGACAAAATAATTTCACCTGATGACATATTAAATTTAATTTTTTAAATAATAATAAATATTACCAAAAAAAAAAAAAAGAGTATCATTTGATACTAACGGTGTTAGTGTTAGATAATTGGAAAGATACTTTTTAAAATTAAGGAATGCCGTTATCTCTTATAATTGTTAGTTACGTTTCTCGGAGTTAAGGCACCAATGAAATATGGGATGCACCTACTAATTTTCTATGTAGTAGAGCACTTCTGCTTTTATATGACCCCTTGTATAGATTTATTTCTTTCATATTCATCCTCTTTTATTCTGAACCAGCCAAAAGGCTATACTCTCATTTAACAGCAAAACACAGCAACCCATATTATTTGAGATTTCAATTAACAAAGTGAATGTGATAAACATAGTGAAGGAGAAATTTCATTTGTTTATTACTTCTTCTGGTCCTTTTTATAGGATCAAATTTACTATTTTACATCAGCTAAGGGTGTTAGTTGAAATTACTTTTTTTTTTTTTTGGTAAAATCACTAAATTTCCGTCAATAAATGTAACTTCCTCCGGTCCTTAATATAAAACATATTACCTAATTTGATTAGATTAAGGAAGTTAGTTAAGTTAATTAACACAACAAATATTTTCTAAAACATCTTAATCATCTTCTTTAATTCTCTCCTCCAATCTCCTCCTTAATTATTGTTGAGGAAGCATTTATATGATTAAATTAGGAAAAGATTGACAAATATAAAAAGTATGTCTTATATTAAGACCAAGATCAACTCCCCAAATATATCTTATATTAAGAACCAGAGGAGTATTAGTTAGAGGAGTTTGATTAATTAGCCACTGAGTTTTATAATTAGCTAGGAATATTGGATTAAAGAAATCAATACTAGCAATCACAACAAGCAGCCTTAATTATCTCACTAGGTGGGGTAAGCTACATGGATCACATGACGTTACTATGCTCTATCAACAACCAAATCTTTAGATAGGTTGCTTACCAAATTACAATGAATATATTAAGCATTCTATTTGGTCTTCTCCTATACCCCTTCATAGGACTCCATATTAGCAAACTGATATATGAGCGTTATATGCGAGCGCGCTCACACATACATTAACATATAAAATTACTAAAACACCCTCTATTGTTCAATAATTATAGTATCAATCAATGATGATTCAAAAACTTGTACTTTTGCAGAAAGGGGAGCCAAAGGGAAAATTGGAAAGCCTGCATATCTGGAAAACTGGATTATGAAATCCCCAAATCTGACGGCTGAAAAGTTTGAATTCAAAGTACACTTTGAATGGGAAGAAGAAGTAGGGATTCCAGGAGCATTTCTGATTAAGAATAAGCATCCCAATGAGTTCTTCCTTATAAGTTTGACTCTCAAAAATGTTCCACTCGTCGGTGAAAGTGAAATCCGCTTCCCTTGCAACTCTTGGGTTTACCCTACAAATCGATATGAAGATGGTCGCATTTTCTTTCGCAACAAGGTAATATAATAGATTTTCCACTTAAATTTACCATATACTCCTCTAGTCCTTAATATAAGATATATTTAGAGAGTTGATCTTAGTCCTAAATATAAGACAATCTTCATATTTGAAAGCTTTTTCCTAATTTACCCTTATTGATGCTCCCTCAATAATAAGCAAGGAGGAGAGAGAATGCGGGAATTAATAAAGATAACTAGGGTGTTTTAGAAAATATATGTCATATTAATTTAACTAACTTCCTTAATTTAATCAAATTAGGTAAATATGTCTTATATTAAAGACCGGAGGGAGTATAAGTGAAATAGACTGCTCATATATCTGTTTATCTGTTAATTATTCAATTAAAATATATCTTACGAGAAATTAAACAAAGTTTGTCCAATGTATTGCAGGCATATCTTCCAGATAAAACACCAGATCCACTTCGCAGATTTAGAGAGGAAGAATTATCCAAATTGAGAGGGGATGGAATTGGAAATAGGGAACTTCAAGAACGTGACAGGGTCTATGATTATGCTATGTACAATGACTTGAACAATCCAAAAAAGCATGACCGTCCGATTCTTGGAGGAACCTTTGGAGGGGAAATTAAATATCCTTACCCTCGTAGAGGACGAACTGGAAGGTCCTTAGTAAAATCAGGTCAGGTTTCTAGAAATGATTTTATTTGAGATTTATTATTTTCAATTAGGTTAAATGACACATAAACATTTGGATCATGATAATAAAAAAACTGCCTTGATGTGAAGAAAAACATGGTAATGAAACCATCCTCATGTATTTGTATGAACAGCCATCTTACCCTTGATTAGTGTGAGGTTTATTTGCAAACAAATTTTTGAGTTATCTTCATATAACTTGATTATTCTTACGTTCCGTATTTACGATTGACCAATTACTATATATAATTTCACTGATCCAGATTACGAGAGAAGATTGAAGTTTTTCGGCTCAAATTACGTTCCAAGAGACGAAGAATTTTCTCCATTGAAGAATGCAGACTTCGTTACTTTTGGATTCAAATCTGTGACTAAGGTTCTTAGACCTACTTTGAAAGCTTGTCCTTCTGATGAGTTTAACAGCTTTGATGAAGTTCTTGATCTCTACGAAGGTGGATTTAAGTTGCCAAAGGCTTTACTTATGGCAGTAAGTAGCTTTATTCCACTCCAAAAATTAAAGGAAGTTTTCCGAATTGATGGAGAAGAATTGCTCAGATTTCAAAAGCCTCAAGTAATTAGAGGTATGCCGTGTGTGTATATGTGAAAATGTCTACATAGATGCTCATTGATAAAGTGAGATAGATCTACACCATCCAAATATAGCTTCAACGGTCTAAATTTAAAATTTTCAACTAATGATTTTTAAAATTTAAAAAAAAAAAATCATTTTTTTGAAAAACTGATATTAAAAGATTATCATTATTTAAGATATTGTGCACATGTAAATACTTTTTTTAAAAAATAAAAGTAAAAAAATCTGGACCAACCAAATTAGAATTGGACGCTCTAGATTTGGTGCTCATCACCGTCCCCTTGATACACGATACAAATTAATTAGTGAGAATTAATATAATGTGCAGTAAGAAAATAGTTGAGTCATCCATTATATAGATCATCTTAAGGGCGTTAAATGTTATTAAATGGATATTTGTTTCGCAGATAATAAAAATGCATGGATGAAAGATGAAGAATTCGCAAGAGAAATGCTTGCTGGAGTAAATCCTGTCAAAATTTGTTGCCTTCAGGTATGCCTAATTATTTTGCAGACAATAAAAATTTTATTCAAAGTCAAATTTTTGCAATTTATGTCCAGCATCATAGTTATGATAACCTTGCGAGGGAAAGGTTTACAATGGAAGACTTCCATTTCTTTTGTGTAAAGTGTAAACCACCTTCATGGGATTCTTTGCCATTCCGGACCATTCCCACCCTTAACCCCAAAACTATGTAGTTTTGGAGTAAGAAAGGGCAAGAAGGCTTATCTTTTAAAAAACAAAAAAAAAGCATCCACCACTTAGAAATATTTTTTAGTAGTATTATCCCAAATTAATTTTTAGTATATTCACCACCCTTAAGTATTTTTTAGTGGCACTAGCATTCAACACCTAGAAGTATTTTGTTTTAGTAACGCCAAATATCCTAAAATAATTTTTAGTGCATTTTTTATGCACCTAGGATACTATGCTACTAAAAAATATTTTCTAGGTGCTAGATGCTGGGTGTCACTAAAACTATTTTAGAGTGTTAAGTGTAGTAAAAGTTAATTTAGGATATTGAATACTACTAAAAAAAATATTCCACGTTAATGGATGCTATGCTAGGGATAATAATAGTATTAAGAGCTACTTTAGCTCTTGCTCAAAAGTATATTAGGAGAAGTTTGGCATATTTCTTTGCAGGATTGGCCTATTAAAAGCAAGGTAGATGGTACTACCTGCAAAATAAGTAAAGATGATATCCAGAAAAACCTAGAAGCAGGGCTATCTGTAGAACAGGTAATCAAGCCTAAAAGCTTGTTCTTTATTCATCCAAAAGAGCTCCTATTCATGGTCTCTATATTAATAACAATTTTTCTGCATTATTTGATTCATCAGGCAATAAAGCACAAGAAATTATTTATTCTGGATTATTATGACGATTTTATTCCATATTTGAGGCTTATAAACACAACAGCTGCTGATGATATTAGTTCCAAAGTTCACCCTAAAGCGTATGCTACTAGAACAGTTCTTTTATTGAAAAATGACGGGACTTTGAAACCACTGGCAATTGAATTAAGTTTGCCCCAAGAGGCTCAACTTGATGGGACTCCTCCTCAAGTCTACTTGCCAGCTGAAGAAGGCGTGGAGAAATGGATTTGGATGTTGGCCAGGGCCTACGTTGTGGTGAATGACTCGAATTACCATCAACTAATTAGCCATTGGTAGTTATATCTTTTCCATTTTTGCATTATTTTATCTGCTTTCCTTAGGTGACTATTAATATTTTGGAATCATTAATCTGCAAGTCCTTATAATTTTATCTGATTTTTAATTAGGTCCCTGTAATTTGTTTTTTGTTTTTATCAGGTCCTTATGGCTTCACTTACTTTTAATCATCTCCTTGCATAATTTCACTTGATTTTTACTCAGGTTTTGTAGTTTTTTTTTTTTTTTTATCAGTCACCGAAAAACTACAATACGTGATTAAAAACCAGGTGAAACAATAAAAAAGTGATAAAAATAAAAAACTTCATGAACTTAATTAAAAAATAGGTCAGACTAAAAGAACTTGATAAAAGGAAACCATAGGGACTGATTAAAAATAAGATGAAATTATAAGGACTTGCAAATTAATTAGTAGTTATATTTTGTAGTATTGCATGCTTTTCTCCTTTCCATGGGTGACTATTAATATTTTTTTACGTGAATCTATCACAGGTTAAAAACTCATGCTGTGGTTGAGCCTTTCGTCATTTCCACAAATCGACAGCTTAGTGTGATTCATCCTATTTATAAACTTCTTGCTCCACACTTTAGTGATACGATGAAGATAAATGCTCTTGCTCGACAATCTCTTGTGAATGCAAATGGCATTATAGAGTCAACATTTTTGCCAGGAAGATATTCTACGGAGTTCTCATCGAAGCTTTACAAGGATTGGGTTTTACAGATCAAGAACTGCCAGTTGATCTTCTCAAGAGGTAAATATCATCACTGTAAGAAGTCATTAATCTTTAATATAGAAATAAGATGAAATTAAAAACGCAATCTTTGATTATGTATTGTATCAGGTCCTTATAGTTTTTTATTATGTTTTTATAGTTTTACCTGTTTTTAATTAGGTCCCTATAATTTTATTACCTTTTTACCATATCCTCATAGTTTCACCTGATTTTTACTAATGCCCATGTATTTTCAGGTTATTGATTTTTTTTTTTTTTGGGGGGGGGGGGGATACAGGGATGTGATTAAAAATCAAGTAAAATTATAAGGACATGATAAAAGAACTACAAGGACCTGATTTAAAATAGGTCAAACCATAAGAACATAATTAAAAGAACTATATAGGGATCTTATTAAAAATCGGGTGAACTTAGAAGGACTTGCATACTAATTATCCCTAAGACATGTATACGCAATTTTGATGGCTATTTTATTGCTTGATTTAGGGGAATGGCAACTGAGGATTCAACTTCTCCTCACGGCCTTAATCTTGTGATTAAGGATTACCCTTATGCTGTTGATGGATTAGATATATGGTTTGCAATCAAGACTTGGGTCCAAGAATACTGCTCCTTTTATTACGAGAAAGATGACACTGTTCAACAAGACAATGAACTTCAATCCTGGTGGAAAGAACTCGTTCAGGTTGGTCATGGTGACAAGAAAGATGATCAAAGGTGGCCCAAAATGAAAAATCGTAAAGAGTTGATAGAATCCTGCACAATTATAATTTGGATAACTTCAGGCCTTCATGCTGCTGTTAATTTTGGACAATACCCATTTGGGGGCTATATCCTAAATCGTCCCACAATTACTAGGCGTTACATGCCTCAAAAGGGTACTTCTGAATATGAAGAGCTTAAGACTAATCCAGAGAAAGCTTTCTTGAGGACCATTAATTCCAAGGATCAAGCAATTAATGTCACAGCAGTGTTAGCTGTCTTGTCAAGGCATTCTTCTACTGAGGAATACCTTGGACAAGCAGCTGACTTATCTGATTGGATATCAGATAAAGAGCCCTTAGAGGCATTTGGGAGATTCAAAGAGAGGATAAGAAAAATTGAGGAAAGAATTGAAAGGGACAACAATGATGTCAAACTCAAAAATCGACATGGTCCTATTAATATGCCTTACACATTGCTTTATCCTAATAGTGAACCTGGGCTTACTGGGAAGGGTATCCCAAACAGTATCTCCATATAAGCGGGTGATGTCATGAACGTGCTTTATTTTTGGGAAAATCACTGAGGTCCTAAGGAAGAAATATAATCATCAAAATGTCCTACAAATGGGTAGTATGAAATAACAAATTGCAATGCGAAGAATGACAGCATGTCCATGCTGCATGCTTACTTGTGGAATTTGTTGTCTAATTTTCCTTCTGTATTTTTCTTTTTGCTGGGTTTTCCTTTTTCTTTTGAACTTCTTAGATTGTAGCCTATGGCTGTCTAATGATTAATAAATATGTGTATTCAGTTCCCTATTATTGTTCCTTCAATAAGTATCAAGACGTATCCTTACCTCCAGTTCACAACCAATCATATTCCTTTTATGAAAGGAGAGTAGTATCAGTTATTCCTGTGTGTTATTATCACTTACTACATATCTTTGTTCTCGGCTAATGATGAGTCCTCCTCTTTATCAGTATGTTCGTTTAGTATTTTCAAACAAAAAATTTAATCTTCTTCAGAATCACGAATCTAAATTGATTTGATTCGTAAATAAATTGAAATCTAACGTTATTGGGTTTATATACATGCCATCATTGAGCTTTAACTGGTCATTGCAAACAAATGATCGGCAGCTTATTTCGTGATTCTATCCAGATAAATGCACATGCTCGACATGAATTGGATTTTTGAAGAGCAAGCACTGCCTGTTAACCTTGTTATGAGGTAAACATCTCTGAAGTACGTAAGTCATGGAAAAGGGGAAAAAAAAAAGAAAACACTGCATCGGAGTTGCTCAAATTTCAATTTAAAGGAGAACTGAATATCAGTAAGTGGACGGAAAGGGTAGCAGATAAAAACAAAAATCCCAAAATTAAAGCCTGAAACTCCAGAAAAGTAGAGTCAATGCACTCGGTTGGGAAATGTAAACCTCCACCCGGCCCGAATGATGAGGCTTGAGGCCAGACTCATAAACCCTTTTTCTAATTTTTTTTTCAAAGTCCAAAGTTCATAATTAAAATTTCACATACAAAGTGAATGTTTCAATTAACCTGACAAGTAGTTGAAACAAGAACTCCCTTTATTGTCAAAACCGTTGGAGCAAGGGGAAAAAAAATAAAACCCTATATTTCGCACTGTCTTGGATAACATTGTTCAACATATATGTATTCAGTAGCTAATTAAACAAAGCACTCTTCTGGATCAATTAATCTTCATCTGTGCCTTCGTCGTCGTCGTCATAATAATAATAATAATAATCTTCTTCTTCTTCTTCATTATAATCATCATTATTATCTTCTTCTTCTTCATCTTCTTCTTCTCTCTTGTTTTTTGAGATCTTGAGCTTAAAGTATAAAGCCAGACCAACTTTAACAACTAGAAGAAAACTAAGTAACAATACAAGTATGGAAATGTACATCTCAAACTGATCATCGTCGCTATAGCTGCCCCTCACTAAAGCTCTCAATGTTGTCCCTGCTAAAACAAGCATGGTCACTAACGTCCCCTTGCCTATCTGCAACATTTCCATATCTTTTAGGGTTTCTAGTTTGTCACATTCTTCTTCATGAAACATAGTTCTATCTTGGTCCTTCATTTTTGAACCACCCCCCTTGAAGATCATATTAGATGCCGCCCATAAATAACCTAGAAACATGACAAAATATATTTCATCGGCTTAGAAGAGTCAATAGGGTTAGTTGATGTATTAAAAACAACATATATTTGTATATCTTTATTTGGTGATACTGTGAGTATCATCCGTTGATAATAAAGTTTAATGAATCTCTTTTAGGGCAACTACTGTAGATATCTATGTGTAGTTTAAAGAAAATAAGAAAACAAATCTTCATTATCAATATGAAATAGAGAATCCCTTATATATCAAGGATGAATGTTACTAGCTCACTTCAATTATCAATAAAGCTATATAATGTAAAAAGGGAATACAATCAAATAATTTAAGCTATCTTGAAAGAAATACAAGATTAGCACGCGCGCGCACGCATCCATTCACACACACACACACACATATATAAAGGGTCACTCACCATTGACATAGGATATTATTTTGTATTTGAGTTAGTCTGGGATACCAATCTAGCTATGTAAGTACTTTCTATATAAAGTGCCTCTTATTATCAATAATAAAGGCTGTTTGGATAGGCTTTTTGATAAAAGATTGTTTTTTATTAATTTATGTGTTTAAATGATATTTTTTAATAAAAGTAAAATTCATAAAAAAAAAAAAGTCAAAATGCTATTTTTTAAAAGCTCCAGTTTGGTGCTTAAAACAAAAAAAGCACTATAAAAAAACACTTTTTTTTAAAGCTCATCCAAATGGGCCCTAATAAGAGTCATTCAATTTATTTTCTATTATGTCACTTTAGGTAGTCGGGATAGAAGAATAAAATGAAGGACTATATATTCTTATTGTTGATTATAGCAAAGGATGAAAGGATTAGTTAATCAAATGAAAAAGAAAAGTATTAGGATAAATATAAAGAAGTCTCCCATTAAGAAAAGACTTGAGCGCACTCCTACCCTGAGATCATAGATTAGTGTGGGAAAAACATAAAGAAAATATTACTTAAATTTTAAAATCTCAAATCAGTCTTTTTACCTACAAGAGTATAGCTAGCAATTAATAACTTATTTTAGTAAGAAACCACTAATTTGAGATGTTGAAATTCATATGGTATTTTCTTGTAATTTTCCCTTTAAAAAAACATTTGAGACTTCAAATTCCACGGTACCTCCATTAAAACAAAATTTTAAGCTCTTAAACCTTCACGACACATAAATCAATCCCCATCATGGGTTTTTCAAATCTCTGCTTAAACTGAAATTTTGTACTGCCATCATGAGTACGTACCTCTGGCTAACGATCTACTGCTACTGCCTGGTTCCTAGAGCTGGGAATCAGAGCCGGCCCGAAAATTACTATTCCAAATTTTAATTAATTTTCCTATGTTTTTTTAAAGAAATATAATTAGTAAATTACATCACAAATCATCCAACAAATAAGCACAGTCACTAATTCGTAATCAAAAGCAAACTATGTTCACAAATAACTCACATAAAACATAAGAAACATACCACTAAGCGACATTAGTACGATGACTATTATTGTAACAAATAATTTAATCATTAAACATAAGAATAATTTTATTTGCAACAAATAATAAACCAAATCATAAAATTAGAGTATAGTTATTATGTATTTGTAGTTAAATGGATAAATAACTCTATAACAAAGACAAAATATATATAAATTAATAAATTATAAAAGGAAAAAAAAAAAAAAAGCTACAGTGAAAAAGGCCTGCAGGGCTGGCCCGAGGCCCTCCAAGGCCGGCCCGTTTAAACCCGAGACCCTCCAGGGCTGGCCCTACAGGGTCAATTTCAAATATCTCGTCTATTTTTCAAGCCCGGCCCTTGACGGGCCAAGGCCTAAACGGGCCAGCCCGATGGGCTCACCCGATTTCACGGCTCTACTGGTTCCTGTGCTTGTTAATTTTCACGAGTCTTGTATTTCACGCCTTTATATAAATTTGATTACACTTTAATATACATCTCAAGGGATAGATTTGCTCATATCACATCTCAACTAATTATTTAGTCAAATTTGAATTAAGATAGATACTTTAAATTTAGAAAAATCTACTAATTTAAATTTAAAGAAATAATCAAAAAAATCAAACAACACATAATTTGGTTAATTAATAAGTGCCATAACTAAAATATAGATTTTTATATCAACACATGCTTTCAAATAATGTGTGTGTATTATATGGGTGTGTGTCTATACATACATACATTGATATATATATATATGTGTGTGTGTCTGTGTGTGTATATATATATATATGTATGTGTGTGTATATATATATATGTCTTTGTTCGTGTGTATTATTTCAGATGATAAAATAATATTATATCAATATCACAACTATCGACATATAAAAGAGTCTAAAAAATCATCAACATTTAATATACACCGCCCAGAAAATGTTTGGAGAGGGATGATCAATGGCGGACCGACGTATATCGGTATATGACTTGCCCCCCTTAAAATAACGATTTTTTTTTCTATAATCGAAAACTAATTTAGGTTTCACCCACGTGCTCGCTGTCTTCTCTGCTTGCTCGCCGTTTCCTCACCCTCCGGTCTCAGTGCTCAGTGTCTCCGTCATCTCCTCTCTGTGGTTGCCATCTCCAATCTCTCCTTCCTCTCTCCTCAGTCCTCACTCGGTGAGTCCTCAGCCTCTACTCCCTCTCTTTGTCTGATTAATTTAGTGGGCTTTGAAATAAAACTGGATCGTTTCTCTGCTATCTTGTGCTAATGTCATCTTCTCCCTTCACTCTCGATCGTTCTTATCTTCCTTCTCTTCTACTCTAGCCATGCAAGGCTCCCTATTCTCTTTTGATGAAATCAAACTCAGATCCATTGCTGTCGTCATTTGCGCATTTGTGTTCCGTCTATATTTGTCGCTCTGTGATTCTTTGATTAGTTTGCTGGTATATGAAGGTTAGGGTTCTATAGACTATAGTGTCTGAACTTTTTCAATTTGATTGTTGTATTTGTTGGAAATTGGCTCCGTCTATCTTTAGGCTCCCTATTCTCTTTGATTAGTTTGCTGGTATTTGAAGGTTAGGGTTCTATGCTCTTCCGTAGATGCTTCTTGTTTCACATTTTTCAAGCTGTCATATTGGACTTTTCTTCGATCACTTCACATGTAGAGTCTTCAACTTGGTTCCAGTTGCTTCTATTTCCTTCAAGACTAGCCGCAATTGTTGACTTGCTCTTCCTTTATCCATTTGATACAGGTTACTATAGAGCTTTTAAACGGGCCACCCGGCCCGTTAGGCCCTGCCCGCGCGCAGCTAGGGTCAAAAAGCCTGAGGGCCAAAAAGTCCGCATATTAAAAGGTCAACACGGGCCAAAAAATTATATAGCCCCAAGGGTTAGGGCCAGCCTGCGGGCCAAAATTCATTTTAGAATAATCAACTTAGGCTTGAATAATCAACTTCAGGATACTGCCCGTTACTGAAAAAATACATCATGATCTTGAAAAATTATTTTAGGATGTTGAAAAAATATTTCAGTCTTGGTTGATCTTGAAAAAAATACTTCATCCTGAAATATTTTTTCAACATCCTAAAATAATTTTTCAAGATCATGAAGTACCCGTTAGTATCCTAAAATAATTTTTCAAGATCATTAAGTATATTTTCAGTACCAGTCAGTATCCTGAAGTATTTTTTAAGTACCAGTCAGTACCCTGAAATATTTTTTCAACATCCTAAAATAATTTTTCAAGATCATTAAGTATATTTCGATCTCAGTCGGTATCCGAAGTATTTTTTTAAAGCACAGTAGTACTCTGAAATATTTTTTCAACATGTAGCCCATCAAAAATTATATTTTGTGGGTTATTCACTTCCGTGGCATATCAAATCCTCAATCTTTCCCGTTAAAGGCGTTGCTCGTCTCTGTCAATCTCTCTAGTCTCCACTCTCAACGGCGCCTCATCTGTGTCGAGACTCTCGACATCTCGTTCACCTCGTAGCCCTAGCCACAACCCTCTCTGCCTCTCTTGAAGCTCGATCGCTTCCAGGTTCTAGCTTGCAAGTGCTCACTTCCGGCTGCTCCTCGCCTCTCCTCATCGCCCAGAAACTCATTTCCGGAGGTAATTATTTTCTTTCTTAAACCCTGCCTTTTCTTTCTCTAAGTAATTTTCCTAGTGGAACTGTTTCTTGCTAGGTGTTGTAATTTCTGATTTTCTGGTGGAACTGTTTCCGTAAACCCTGCCCTTTTAATTTTTTTGTGTTTTGATATTTTTTTACGAGATTGGCGGGCTGATTTGAAACCCAAACAAATGTTTCTTCTGAAGTGTAAGTGTTTTCGTGTATATGAAAAGAGAAGGAAACAGAAGCATTTGAATTTGAAATTACAAGTTCCCCCTATTAGGAAACAGAAACTTTGTTATGGAAAGGACAAATGTGATAACAGCTCACAGAATAGAAGCGTCCGTGTCCTGTCTCACAACATTCGACGATTTGTACAAAATTATTACCGTCTGTTTTTTCTTATTGAAATCAAAACGCATCTAGCATTCAAATTTGATAGTGGTCCATGCTTGAGTTTTGGCTGTAGCTAAAGACATCTTCCAACACATTGTTCCTTCTAAATTATAAACAAGGGACATCAAATTGAAAAACCAAACTGCATATAAAATGAACTCATCAGCTTCAGATATGACCATTGACCCTAACATCCATAAAACATCATAGTGGATATACCCTGCCATATTGATCATCAATTGTGCATGCGGTTCATTCCTGATGGATTATACATGTGACTTATCCAATTTGCAGAACTTGGACTTTCAACACAAATACCATTTTAACCATAACTTTGTAGCACAGAACTTAAATCTCTAATTATGTCCTGGAAAAAGAAAAGAAAATGGTCATTTAGCAATAATTAAAAGGCAATGGCCTTTGCAAATGATCCAAAAAATATAGATTTTACTGGAGACACAGCTACATTTCAACATTCGACTATGAACACCACCTAAAAGGGTGGCAAGAATAATTAGATTAAAATGAAGGTTAAAATCTTGGGACTTCTTCTGGAATAGTTCTTATTGATGAATATTATTATTTTACTATAATATCTTGTGCACCGATAGAAGTCTCCAACTCTATTCATATCTACGAATGGAAATCATACCCAAAATACATATATTCACATGCAAACAACCCTATTAAAGATTGTGTGTTGCATACGGGTCTTTAGTGTCTGTTTCTTTTATTCTCTTCAATTCATGGTTATTTGCTTCTGATTCAGCCTCCAATTTATTTCCTCTATATATATCATCAACTCCACCCTCATCTACAGAGGTTTTTCGCCTATACTACTACTTATCACAAGGCACAGATTCTGCAATTATTATCCTCAGAAATCTTCCTTTATTCTGATATGTGACATAGTTGAACAAAAGGCCCACTACAAACAACTATGTTACTTCCACCATATGCAAATGACCTAAAGTTTCTAGTGTAGGACGCCAAAGACAGCATTAAAATGAAGTATGCTGGTTAATAAATATATATAGTTGAGTAACCTAGAAGACTTTCAATATATCTTGAACAAAATCCTCAATAAAAATTTTTGAGACAAATTTGCTACTTAACCCTATACAAAATATTTGTCACAAAATTCTGTCGCTACACTAATTCGCTACTAATTTAATTTTGTCACAAAATATTCAGCCAATTGCCTCTACCTGTTTGTTAAAAATGTTATCAAATCATACGGTCCATGATGGTTATTCTATACATACACACTCGCATGTGTTGCTATAATTCCTTTAAATGTTTAGACTTCATATAACAAAAATCAAAGCCTATTTATAGTTTAGTTAACTGTTCATGGAAAACCAAAAGCTTATGTTTAATATAATGTGTTGCTTCTGTATGTGAAGTTCGGCGAAGATTCTGATCCAAGGTCAGAGAAATCGCAGCTAGCTAAGTACTTTATCTCATTTACACAGTCTTACGTTCATGTTATTTACCTTTAATTTGTTCTAAAGAGGCAACGAGAATAAAGCAAGTGAGGGTTTACGTTGGAATGAATAAGTGGATTTAATTTCATGTCTATATTTCATGTTCTTGTATAATGAAACTTGTAATTTCTTATGTTCTTGTGGATTAAGTTTGTATTATTCTGTCAGTCCATAATCGTCAGAGACGCCTTGGTCCTTTGGTGTTACTGGATAAAATTCAAATTGGTGCAAGTGTATTAGTGCAGCGTCATAACATTTCATATTCATCCACTCGATCTGTGTATTTATCATATATATATTGATCGATGAAAGATCTAATTTGCTTTGATAGCACATATTAAGTTGGTCTTATTTTTGGCTTTTCTCTCGTGATCCTTCTCCACCATAGTGTGAAGAGGAAAAGTGGAAAATAGAATAATTTTTATATTCTTGTAAATATAATACTCCCTCCGGTCTTAAATATAAAATAAAATTAACTTTTTTTGAAAGATTATCTTATTTAGTTTCTTTAATCTCTCCTAAAAAAAAGTTAACTTTATATTATACTCACTCTGATCCTTATTATAGAAACATTTTTAGTGTTTCTATAATTAGGATCGGAGGTAGTATCTAGAATTTGGTGGAATAATTAACTTTTCTTTTATTTTGACAAGATAGTTGGGAAATAACTTAAATTTTGAGCGAAACTAGTCCAGTAGTCAGGAAACGGGGCCAACCCACTCCACTCATTTTTTTTATTAAAAGTCAGGCCTTGAAAATTGAGCTTTTTTTTAGCATAAAAGAACTATTGGACCAGCCTGTAGCCTAGAGCTAGGAATCAGGGCTGGCCCGTGAAAGGCCAGGGCCTAACAGGATCGGCCCTCCAGGGCCTGATGTCACGGTCTTAGACGAATCCCTCCCAAAATCGTGCCGGCCTTAGCTTGATCACTCCCTTGATCTTGGCTAAGTCAGCCGAACCCTCACAATGTAGGCAAATAGAACAAAGACTAAGAGAACTTTTTAGAGAGAGAAGCAAACTTAGAGAGAGAATATCTGGAATACAAGGACTTGTATTGCTCTTGGATGGTTACAAATGAGGGAGGCATCTCCTATTTATAGCCTAGCACCTCCTCAATGAACGGTCATGATTCAATACATCCAACGGAGGAGATTGGTTCTCCAGAACCTTCTCCCAAAATATCTAGATATTTACATTTACATGAGAGTCTCTAGAATTCTCTACACAATTCTAGTTCTATGTACACATATCTACAAGAATGTGGAATTCTCTAGAAACCTCTTGGAGTGTCTTGAACACAAAGTATCTGGCGTTCCCTTCGGTCCGTGACACTGACCTAAGAAAAATATTTGTTTTTGAAAGCTCGGCCCGAGAGCGCCAGGACCAGGGCCTGCCCTCCTAGGCTCGGAAATTACTATTCCAAATTTTAACTATTTTTCCTCCATTTTTTAAAGAAATATAATTAGTAAATTACAACACACAAATCATCCAACAAATAAGTGCAGTCACTAATTTATAATCAAAAGCAAACTATGTTCACAAATAACTCACATAAAACATAAGAAACATACCACTAAGTGACATTAGTATGATGACTATTATTGTCGTCATCTTCGCCACTATCATCAATTTCAATGACATTTGATTGTTCTTCACTTTGAGTAGTAGCCTCTAGCTCATGAGTAAGAATATCATATATTTCTTCTACCGCATCATGAACACATCCATAATCTCTATGTGCAACAAATAATAAACCAAATCATAAAATTAGAGTATAGTTATTATGTATTTGTAGTTAAATGGATAAATAACTCTATAACAAATATAATATATATATATAAATTAATAAATTCAAAAAGGAAAAAAAACTACCGTAGAAAGGGCCTGCAGGGCTGACCTGAGGCCCTCCAGGACCAAATTCAAATATCTCGTCCATTTTTCAAGCCCAGCCCTTGATGGACCAAGGCTTAAACGGGTCGGCCCGATTTCCCAGCTCTACTGTAGCCCAGAAAAACTAGCTTTCATAGAACACCCCCAAAAACCTCCAAATTCATAAACAAAACTAGTAAGGTTAGGTCCATTGGAAAAAGTAAGCGTCACGCGCGCGTTGACAAACCAATCTTAGAAACCATGTTCGGCCAACCCTAGTTTAGTACTTGGTTTCAACTAATAAAATTCGGACACTCACATTAAAGGAAGAGGGTTCGATCCTAAAGTTGGTTAAGGCACTGGGGGCATCTTAGCTCCTAGGTGTCTAAGTAAACACCTAAGGGTAATAGATTGCTCGCCCTTCCCAATATTAGTATCACCTAAAAGAAATGGAGATTTCGCCCTGCCTTTAAATTGTAGGTGAGTCCAACCCCTTTCCTAAAATTTTAGTATTAAAAAAATAAAAGAAAAGAAACCATGTCCTGCAGCTTTTTTAGTGGAAATTCTAATACTAGTTATGTTCGAGATGACTTATAAGTGGCTTTTTGTTTCAGGGATGACTTTTAAAATCAAGTGTTTTTGCTTTAAAAGTCATCAAAAGCCACAATTATTGAAGATAAGCTAGCCTGTTTGGGTTAACGGTGAGAGCGGTGGCTTATTTTTTATCTGACTTTTGTACAAGTCCGATAGAAAAAAAAGTCAGGTTGTAAATATGATTTGTGTTTGGATTGATGGTAGTAGAAGTGGCATTGCCTACATAAAAAAGTTGAGAGATTTTTCCTAAAAGCTACTGTAACATCCCACTTTTCAAGAGTAGTATAATTTTTTTTTCTTTAAAACATCATTTCAAATCATTAGAGTAGAGCACCGGAGCATAAAAGTAACTGATATATATATAAAATGCCATAAGTTTGGTTAGTTACAACAGCGGTACAGTAACCGAGTATTTCAAAAGTGATGTGCAACAAAAAAAGGAAGGCTTCCGCCGGAACATCAAAAGGAAGTCTTCATCGGGTCTTCATGCGGTGCTTGCCTCTATCCTCGGTCCTCGGTTCTTGAGACCACGAAGCTATGTTAAGGTGAGGTCCATTGCAATCGGACCCAGTAACGGTTAACCTCATATTTACATATACGTACATGGACTACGAGTCAATCACAACATAACAACATAATAGCACGCAACCCAATGCAAATGTACCGCTCCCGCGAATGCAAATGTACCACTCCCGGTGAATCGGGACATACCACTCCCGGTGAATACAGATATACCACTCCCAGTGCATGCATATGTTCAATCATCCCCTAACAGCATAACAACTCTACTCATACAATACACCTAACAATATACACGTATACCATAAATATCAGAGTTAGTGTTACAGTACGCGAACGTACCTTTGTTGACGTTATACGGTATTTCTGGCGGAATACGGTACGACAGTTAGTCAGAACGTAATCAGGGATATCCTATCAAGATAACAACGTATTTGTTAAGGATCTATCATTACGACAGACATTTTAGTCATAAATGACCATTTTACCCCTGACCCCCTAATCGGCGGAATTTCGCCAGCACTTCGCTACTTTGACCCTAATCTTCCAGAATTTTGCCATAACTCTTCCTCCAACATTATTTTCGAAATTAATACCTTAATTACCCCTAAAACATGATATCTAATCATACTTGGAAGATTAAAGATCAAAACAACATCTACCCTAGAACTTCAAGAACTACGAAAGAACTTAAGACTAAGGACCGAATAAATTACCCAGGGCTTCGCTGCAAATTTCTCCGAGCTCTTCCTTCTCTCTAGGAAATTTAGAACTAGAGGAGTGAATTTTGGTGTGAAGATTTCAAATGGAGGCTTGGGGTATTTATAGGGAAAATCAGGTTACTATTCACACTTTGTCAGATGGATTCTGGACCGTAGGATCGCACTTTTGCAAAATGGCACAATCTTGGCCCTTCATGCTTCGAAACCGGCCTCCTCCCTCTCTCTTTCCTCCATATGACACTTGCTTATGTCATCAACTTGTCTAAGAAGTTTTCCTACCGATAAAGTACCTGTTCGGTGTCCTAATCGCGTAATCTTGTAAAATCTCAAAAATCCGGGAACATAGCCCTGAAGATCTCTTTTTCCTCTTTCAAGATACTTGGGTCAACTAGATTTTTGATCCCATTCAGGGTGTCATCGGTGCCGCTGAAGATTTTCGTCTTATTAAAGTAAGCTATTACTGTAGGTTACGGAAATCGCTTCGGAGACAGTCTACTCCGAGATAAAATTACACTTGTCCGTAATATACTCTAACCTTAGAAACCTTGTTCATGGTTTTCTCGATAGGATTTAATTTCTATCGGTGGTCATTTATCCTATTTGCTTTTTCACAGAATATTCCATAGAATATTCCTTTTTATTAATATAATAATGCAACTTGCCAAAATAATATCTAGATATTTTTTTCTTCATTCTTATCCCAAAATTTTGGCTGCCCTTTAATTATTTTTATTTTATTAAATTTTTTTAATTAATTAATATTATATAAAATAATTGTTTAATAATATTTTATATAATTTTTTACAAAAATTTCCTATTGGTCCATACATGTTTTTAGGCTTAAAATTACTTAATCTCACCAATTTTTCTTAATCTTTTCCAATTAATTAGAAAATATATTTTATGCCAATTTTAGCCATAAACCACTATTTATAGGGTTTTACATAATTTACCATGATTATTCCCTTGTTTATGCTTAAATAATTAGCCAATAATTATTTAATTAATCACTTACTAATTGTGGATAATTTTCTTACTTAGAATTAATCATTATCTCACAAACTTTTTACTGACATTTGTATTTTACGCTCTATGTAAAATATTAAAAATCATGGGGTCAATTATGACCCCACAATACTTTTGATTTTTCTCCTTTAATTTTTCCAATGTAATAATTTAATAAATTACCTAAATTAGGGACAATATTCTTCCCTATTTCAAATAAATATTTATTTGCCTCTTTACAATATTTTCACGGTATTTTATAACCCATAAATATTTTAGGGACCTATTTACAAATTATCAAACGGTTTAGGGACTTAGCGCACATTATCTAATTTCAAGAGAAATTACCCTAATAACAAGATAAATTCAATACAAGGTGTTTGGGACTATTCACCTATTTTTACTAGGCCTTACTTACTGAAATTTTTAGGGTTTTACTACTCCATGGAGCTTACGGTAAAAGGAGCATATTTTCTTTTGAAAAGAAAAAAACAAACAAACCCGAGTGGGATAAAAACCAACCCAAATACCTCCCACTACGTTTTTTTTCTCTTGCTACTTTTTCTGGGGTTTTTTTTTTTTAACTTAAAGCTCACTTACGCTCTCTCCAAACAGGCCCAAGTTTTAGGCTTTTGGCTTAAGTGTTTTTGCTCTCTTTTATACCTCCTTCTTATACTTCCTCCGATCATTTTTATAAGCAATTTTTCTCTCTTAAGAATGATCCTTAATATAAACAATTTTTCTTGTGTCTAAAAAATAAAACTACTTTATTCTTTTCCACCAACTCTCTCATATTTTATACTCATTCTATCTCATATTTTTACTCATTCTCTCTCCTTAGTATGATTTGTGCAATAAGAAAATGACATTGTTTACACTTAATAAATTATATAATAATCATTTTTTAATATTCAATAATTTAACCACTAGTATAATTTAACTTATACGTGTTTTTATTAGTTAAATATATTTAATTAAGTATTTTCAAATTTTTTCAAAAATAAATTAACTATTTTAGATTTTTTATAATTTAACTTTTCTCTTAAAACAATCACAAAAGCCAGTTATGTAACGGCCAATCTAAATATAAATCGCATCGAACAATCTACCTTTTATCTAATTTTAAATTTGCAAAATTCAAAGTAAAAAGAAAAAAAAAAACACTTTTATTACCGCTATTCGGTTACGAACCCCATTGTTTTTGTTGTTAGCCTTTTAAAACTTAGAACAGGTCTAAGAAAAAGAACGATGAAAAGATTATAGTTTCTTCAATCGGACCCAGCCCATATTTGAAAAGTACTCTAAAAAGAGGGAAGTGAACTATTCATGAATATTCATTGGGCAGCATGTGAGCAACATTTGAAAGCAGACCTTGCAACTTATTTTGTGTGTGGATAGAAGGGTTGCAGGGGAGACCATAGTGAGTTGGGTAGACAGACATTGTTGCCGGAGATGACGTGTATTGAGTGCCATGTGTCTATGTTTGTTAAATTTGATAGTAAAAGTTAACATTTTTTAAGGGTAGATCAAAATTGTCCCATTTTGCCCTTTAACCCTTCTATTTAAGATTATGAGAAAAAAAGGGGAGAAAGAAAATGCAAGGGATGTGAAGGCACAATTTGGGATGAACAACTATCATAATACTCTATCAATTTTTTATTATAAGCTACACATAACTGATTTACATTAATTAAGAAAATATTTAAATTTAGTTAACATCAATAAATATTAAGGTTTTGAACTGGACGACTGCTTCGGTTCGAGATCGGAAGCGAGCAATGGACCGAAATCGGTCCGAGTTAGGGCTAAAACCGGGGTCTCGAGTTGACTCAGGCCCAACTCGGTCAAATCGGCCTGAACTGGCTAAGTTGACCGAGCCAGAGTTTTGGTTTGTTTTTTCCTCAAAAAACTCGCCTGAAACTAAAACTTGCCGTCGGTTGACGATGAGAAAAGAAAAAGGAGGAGAGAGTGAGTGAGAGATCGAAGAGTCACCAAGATATGAAGAGATGCGAAGGAGAAGAAGGAAGTGGAGAAAGCCAATGCTAAAGAAACCAAGAAGCTAAACGACGGAGGCAAGGAAGGAGAGAATGGTAGCAATCTCAGAGAGGGTAACAACGTGAAGGGAGGTCTGTTATGGTCGCCGTTGGATTTGTCAAAGAAGGTCATGGTTTCCAAAGCCCTCTCTCACTCATTTCTCGG
>JAMWYP010000857.1:0-26687 GCA_025563575.1 Acacia pycnantha | reverse complement strand
ATATAAAATGATAATGTAAATATTGTTTATGTACTATATATATATATATATATATATATATATATATATATATATATATATATATATATATATAATACGAGATTAAGAGTAGGACAGAATAATGGAACCATGCAGTGGAGGAAATTAAAGATACTGATCAAATTGAAGCACACGTAGAGATCGGAAATAAATGGGCAGAGATTGCAAAGAAGTTGCCTGCAGGAACTGAAAACTCCATAAAAAACCATTGGAATGCAACCGAGAAAGTTAGACAAAAACCCACCCATATAGATTATGGAAGAAGATCCTCCTCTTCTGCTAACCCTAACAACAACAATAACAACCATCCTATGACTGGTACAACGTAACAATACATCAGCTTTTCGACTTACAGAAAATCACAGTCCCATTTGTAAACAATATGTTACCATATTCAATTGGCTAATATATGTGACATAAAATCACATAAAATTAATGGCTATTTTAAGTTCAAATGAACCATGGAAAATCTATGTGAACACTTGATTTCATTAAGTGTTAATTAGCAAGTAATGGGCATAATTAGGTCTTGCAATTAATCTAAGTATGAATAACATCATTCTTATAATTAATTAGATTACTAATTAAATCTCATCAAAGAGGGCTAATTATAAGTGTGTATAATTAGGAAAGAAAATGTAATAATATTTTTTTAAATAATCCTTAATTGCTATGCTTAGCCAACAAACCAATGATACAAGAAACATGTAATTAAGGGGCATTTAAGCACTTGATTAGAGAGTTAATTAAAGCTTAACAAATCTCCCATAAAATTAGTAAAAACGTCCAGCTTATAGGAGTGAAGAAAGAGAGAATAAGAACTTTGTTAGATATAGTTGAAAAGTCAAGCATTTTCAACTAGCCAATGAGTGCAATGGACCAAGAGATTTTTTGCTAAATGAAAATGACATATTTAATGGTTAAATGAGGAGAGCATGTCGACCAAGGGAGCAAGTGGATGAGATTAAATTTGATGAAGTTTTATTATATTAAATCAAGATATTACAATTGAAGAGAAAGGTGATAAAAACCCCAAATTGAACATAATTCTTGTTATTTCAAATGCTTCTCAAGAGACTACATAAACTTCAAACTTTATCTCTAAAAGTATTTGTGATTTTATAAGCACATACGATTAGAACACTAACTTGAGGAATTAATCGGTAAGAGGAAATTCTAAAAGATAAGATATCTTTATGAATGAAAGAGGATAAGGGAGAGATGATTTATCATACATTGGTATTGAAATATCAACAAAAAATGACGCATAGACAAGAAGGAAGGAAAGAGAATATACTATATATATAATAACCTAAAGGATTTGGCAATTTGAAAGCAACATTAATGGCTATTAGAATGGAGATGTCGACCAGCTGGTTGGAGGGATGGGATTTGGATTGATAAAGTGATTATTAATCCTATGGTTGAGAAGGAATAAGAAACTTTGAGTCACTTTGTAAATGACCAACTTAACCTTAGGATTTTGCCTATAAATAGAGATGTTCCCTCTTCATTATTCTTCACAACTTCACAAGCAAGAGCAAGCATAGCATCTTAATATAGAGGAAGAGAGGGAGAGTGAGGAGCTTCTTGAAGGAGTTGAAGCATAGCAAGTAAGTTCTTAGAGTTTTAGCTTTTGAATTCATAGATAGTTTATGCTTTAATCTTAAATATGCTAGAGTAATTTTAATATCATGTTTTTATAAAAATTTTGATATTTCGAAAATTAGATGAGCCATGGTGTATAGAAAATTTTTTGGGAGTTGAAAAGCAAAGTAGCGAAGCTCTGGCGAAAATTCATCGGTTAGGAATTTCTGATAACAGTAGCAAAAAACGTCATACTTTTAAATTCAAGATGAGATGCTACAATTCTGAAAATATTCAAGGTTAAAATAGACATATAGAGCTTTTCAAATATGCCAATAACATATTATTTCGAATTTTGTGCATGGAGATAGAAATTCTCAAAGTTAGGTTATGTTTTCTGAAGAATTTTACGGATCCTCGTTTCGATTTTTGTAGAATTAATTATGAATTATCAAAGTTAGGCGAAAATCTGCCAGCAATGCTGAAAACCACGTGTTTTAGAAAATAAAGGGATATAATTGGAATAACAAAATTACCAGGGGTAAAATAGTCATTTGTGACTAATATATCTGTTGGGATATTGTTCGTGAGTTAATGGATACGGTATTACCCTTTAAGATATCCAGGAAGTCCGGAGTCGGATTCAAAAGGCCGGACGTTTGGCCATTACACGGTGAAAGGTACGTGCGCGTCTTGTAAAACTAACTTTGATGCTTATCGTATGCTTATATGTGATGGTTAATTTCATAAAGACATGGACAAGACCTAGTCTTGGGTCATGCACTATGACTAAGGTATGAGACTTAGATCACTACTTATACATTCGGTTTACAAGACAGTGAATAACATGCATGAGCGTTGACTACGTGTGGTTATTATTTTACATGTGATTATGTACTACTGAAATGTCATGAATATCTGTCATACAAATGTTGTTTACATAAGCATGAGGTTAACCGTTACCTGAGGTCCAATGGGTATTGGACCTCAGTCTTAACTAATAGTACAGTAAGGACCGGGAACGAGAGAAGGCACTTGTAGACGGAGCCATAGAAAGGAGCCAAGGGGCAAAGTCGTAATAATGCAGGAGGGTCGAGACAAGAACTGAGAAGAAGTTATCAGAGCCTATTGTCAGGCATGGATCTAATAAAGTTATTTTCGAATAGTTTGGTGAAGGCAAGGCTAGTCTATGTGGGTCAGCCAATCGGTCGTTGTGAACTCACTTACGGCCATTACGTTCGGTTAACGGAGTTAGGTTCATTGCCCCAAGTCTAGTCAAGGCTTGGTCTACGTTGTATAGTTACTTTTGAGAAATGTAATTGTACAAAGCTCTGTATATTGTATCACATGAATATTCCTTCGGGAAATTTTTATATACCATCATACACTGTGCATCATCATATGTCGGGTACGTATTTTATACCGGCTACTCGTCATTGTCCATTTGTTAGTACATTGCTCTCCATTTCCGCAGTACTACGATGTAGCACCTCAAATTACATTGAATTTTCTAAAACCAAGTGTCATCCGACACAATTTGTAGTATGGAATTTGGGATGTTACGGGTACAACGTAACAAGGGAAGCATCAACTACCCGGCATCAAGTGGCAGTTTTGTCCCAACAATGATAGATTGGTTCCTACGTTCATATGACTTTAACGGCGTCCCGGACTTTTGTTTCGATGAGAACACGACTTTGTTCAAAGAATTTATAAAAGCATGTATGTGATTTCTTGACTTGGATGCAAGCTGACTTTCATTCTTTTTGTGGGCTTGTAGATATGTTTTTGACCATAATTAGGTCTTTTTGTATGAAAGGACTCCTATCCTGCATAACCTCGACCTTATTAGGAATTATATTACTAATTAACTCTTGTCTGTTTATTCAATCCCATAGTGTTAGTATGTGTGTATCCGGGGACGGATCCAGAATTTATGGAAGGGGGCACTATTGGTAAGGGGAGCGGGGTTCGGGGCGGCGCCCAAATTTTTTTCACTTGTCATAGCAAAAAGAAGAAGAAAAGGTTGAATTTTCCTTCTTCAACATAGAGCAGCCATATCAATTGTTCTACATTAGTGCAACACTCATTTCATCATTATCAAAAGTATAAGCATGTAGGGGGAACAAGGAAGAGAAAGCTAACATCTTTTGTTTGAGTCAACCGGTGATGAGCAATACCTACCTAGCAATCGCTTCAATAATAGAAGACGTTGAAAATTTTTCTTAAGAAGTTGAATTACACTAATTAAGCTTAAGCCCAGGCCTTCAAAGGCTCAAGCCTATTTAAAGGCCTACTTAAAATGTAGGTCTTTATATAGTCTTAAAACATATGCATCCAAGTTCATATATAATTCATCAAGTCTATTTAATTCATCAAAACTAGGCTTAAAGTAGACTAAGCCGCAGACCTCTGATAAGGCTCTGGCCTATTTCCACCCCTAAGAAGGAGGAAGGAGCAAAGCAAGCTTCTGTCTCGCTAGGTCATAAAGAGAAAGGAGAAGAATGAGCCGCGTGTTGAGGACGGAAGCATAGAAGGGATTTTTTTTTTTTTTTTTTTTTAAAAAACTAAAAAATCAAGGGGGGGCACATGCCCCCTTCTAATGTATGTGCATCCGCCTTTGTGTGTATCTTAGGAAAGAGTGTTATATGTATTTAGTTTTTCATCCTAATGCTCATTCTCTTCTACTGCTGTCCTGCTTTCGTTCAAAGAATGTTGTTCATGATTTCCTTGTATTTTCAAAGCTGATTTACAGCTGTATATACTTTCCGAAAACTGCATCATGCAGGCTGCAGCATACATTGTTGAAGGTTCAAACTTTCCTTTTGCAAAAATTGAATCTCTCCTTTTTTTCTCATCCACGTACGGTGTTTAAAAGGATTTATTTTTATTTTTTTGAAATACAAAGGCTTAGCTAATATCAAAATTAGTACTAATATTCCTTGAAACTGATGAAGAAAACAACGGAGATGAGGTAGCGCAGGAAGCAAGATAGTGTTTGAGAAACCCTAAGTTAGAAATAGAGGCCTTGCCTTGGTGATGGGGCCTGTTCGCATTGGGTTATAGGAGCTTAGGGAATGAACTCCAGTAATAGATGGAGAAACTAGGATTATGAAGGATTTCATATATATAAAAGTCTCAGTGTTTAAAATCAAGCCCTTCTAACTAACAAAATTTTTAAATAAGGAATTTTTGCCGTCAAAATTTTGAAGTTATAGAAAAACAATAAATAAATTAATGCGGTCCACAATATAAGTCACCTAAATAGTAATTAATATTTATTTGTCAATTTTACCCATGTAATTAATGTTTAAATATGATTCTCTATATTTTTCTCTCCCCTTTAATTCCTCATTTAATATGGGTAAAGTTAAAAATTTCTTTCAATTTAAGACAAATTTAATGAGTAAACTACTATTTTGCTTGATTCTCTGAATTAGTTGAAATGACTTATATAGTGGATTAGAAGGAGTAACTTTGTTTATATGAGACTGAGCCTAGGGGTACATGAGGCTTAATAGTGGATTAGAAGGAGTAACTTTGTTTATATGAGACTGAGCCTAGGGGTACATGAGGCTTACTTTTCAAACAAAATCACCTCTAAAGTTTTTTTAATCAAAACATTAAAACAATATCACAATGCTACATTTTTAGTTGCTTTTAATTTGCGTAGAAAGAAAATCATAGCAGGCTTTTTTGTTCATGTGATCAAAACCATCATCTATCTATTTCATTTTCAAATAGCCAAAATAGTGTCGAATGCTAAGAAAGGAAATGCGTGCGAGGTTGAGAAGAGTCACAGACTTTTGCAATTACCTCAAAGAAGGTGAAACATATGACTCATGAAGCTTTCACACTAATTTGCTATGGCGTTCTCAACTTTGCTGCAAGCAGCATTCTCTTTCGTTGATGGTAAACGAGGATTGGTCATTGGCAAAAGAAAACCACAGAGATATTTATGGCTTGCAGTTTCCCTTTTCATGTTATCCTTTTAGTCACAGTGGAAAAAGTTTATCGGAGATTATTACTTTACATTTCAGAGATAAAGTTTCAGACTTTTCAACAAATGTGATTTGGAAATTCAAATTCAAAATCTTTAAAATGGAACATATTAAAAGCAATTATATCCCAATGAAAAAGAATTCATAGAGAAACATGACGGGTCCCTTAGATGTAGAATTGTTTAAGAAGCTTTTTTTTTTTTTTTTTGAAGCGTCCGATTTTAAGAAGCTTTTCATTTAAAGGTATAATACCTAATTTTCATAATCTTTATAAACATTTTATTTTGATGAATAATTAGCAAAATAACAAAGGTGAATATGTGTTTTAAAGAAATATAATTTATTGATTATATTTTTATCCAAATTTTACTTTGGAATTAATTAACCAATGGTTAATTATGAGATTACATTTAGGGCTACTAAATGTGATAAAATACCATATGAAATAATGGCTATTTTAAATACTCATAAGACAAGAAAAGGGAATGAATGACACTTAGTTGAATTACTATCAAATGATAACAAATCCTTGAGTAATGAATTTTCCTTAATTGAAATTAAGGTTAAGCACTTGTTAGGAAAGTGATTAATATCTAATTCCTTGATAACCAAATCGTGCTTATTATTCTAAGAGAAACAATTAAGACTTCTAATAGAAGATGAGATTAATATACTAATAAAGCTCTAATGACTTGGATTATGGGGTAAACCAATTAATCAATGTGGGATGCAATGCAAGGACAATTAAGCATTGGATCAAGAGTTAATTAAACTTTGCTAATTAATGTTGAAAAGTCAACAATTGCAACTAAGATCAATGGTTCATATGACTTTAATGAAGCATCAACTACACTGGCATCAAGTATGAGCAACAATGACAGATTGGTTCCAACGTTCATATGACTTTAATGAAGCATCAACTACACTGGTATCAAGTATGAGCAACAATGACAGATTGGTTCCAACGTTCGTATGACTTTAATGAAGCATCAACTACACTGGTATCAAGTATGAGCAACAATGACAGATTGGTTCCAACATTCGTATGACTTTATTGAAGTCCCAGACTTTTGTTTCGATGAGAACACAACTTTATTCCAATAATATGTAAAAAGCCATCCTCCTCACTTCTTCTTCCTCCTCCCACCACCTCCTTCTTCCATTGGACCAGTTCTTCTTCTTCTTCCTTGATGGCTCAAACAATCTCATATTCTTGTCTTCTTTTAGATTGATTTCACTTCTTTTATTTGACTGGTTACTCCTACTCTCTCCATTTAATTACTCTTCATCCTCACTGCTTTAAACTTTTACTCTCAGCCCTACCGAATCCTACGTAGATAAGCTTAGCTATATATCATCTCTCCAAACTAATGCAAATCATAAGGCACTCGTGAAATAATCACAACTTTATCTCCTCTTCCTTCTCCCTTTCACCTTTTTATCAATTCTTACTATTTCTGCTCCACTACTGCATCCTACCATTCTTACTACTATATATCATCTCTCCAAACTAATGCAAATCCTCACTTGTTTATTTAACTACCTCATGCGTCCTGGTGTGTGTTACTGAGCCTAGATCTACAGTTTCTCCTACCATATTTACAGCTCCAGGGTGCAGCATACATTGCGGCCATATCTGTGAAGGCAGTCCCTAATCAGATCAAAGACGTGCAAGTCATCGAAGGAGTGGTGAGACTGTGAATGAGGAAGAAGGATCAGAGGACTCGAGCGCTCAACTCCCGTACTGAGAGCGACGGCGACTGGCGAAACTGCGAGCTGCGACTGAGGAAGAAGGAGAGAGACGGAAGTAATAGCGAGTGGCGAGACGCTGAGAGCGAGAGCTAAGGAAGACGGCGATGGAGAGTGGTGACTGGTGAGAGGCTGAAATTGAAGGGAGACGCCGGAACGACGACGAGGCGAAGGACCTTTTTCAGATCCGACGTCGTTAGATTTGGGTCATCAACAATGATTTCAGATCTAAGCCTTTTTCAGATCTGCGGCATATATGCGTCGTTAGATCTGGAAGAAGCATTAACCACTGCTTGCAACTTCAAACGCAATCTTCGTTTGCTGGCGGATATATTTTCAAGCGACAAAGGGCTCTTTTAGGCGTTAATCCCACTGTTCCCAACCCGCTCCAGCTCTGATCTCTCCTTCTGTCGCTTTGTCTGGTAATTGCTTTTCCTGTCACATTATCCTTTTCTTCTTACTCTTTTGTTGGTAATGAGCTTCTCAAATATAACTTATTACAGGAGACTTCCATGATTATTATGGAAATAAGGATAGATGTGTGACTGCTACAATATACAACTATACAATGCAGCTCAGATCATATGCAGGGGTTAGTTCTGTTTTGAAATGTAAGCACTTGTGGGAGGAGGATTTTTTAATTAACTTACTCATTCAGTAATAATTGTCAGATAGTGTCATTTTACGTTCATTGTTTCTTCCTTTCTCAAATTACAGACAATTTGACTGAGGCACTTTTGTTCTTGTCACATTTTGTTGGGGATGCTCATCAGGTTTGTTCTTCTTTGTCCTTTTGATCATAGCTCAGGACTTCAAAGCCACTTGCTTCTGCATTCAGTTCAAATATGGTTTCTTTGGAACTCTAATGAACGTTTTAAAGCTTGTCCTATCATTGCCTTCCTTTGGTCATCATCATCAGTGTGAAATATGGTCTAAGAATGTCAAAAATATTTGATAAACAAAACCCTCTAGTTGGCATATCAAAGGCTCACATTTTACTGTATGGGTTAGCCCATTTGGAGGACGAGTTCAGTTTCTTTTGACTGTCTTCTTGCTTATTTCCTAGCTCAATGTATAAATTACTGTGCACATAATTTACTTTCATTTTCTTATTCTTGTTACCCAAACTTGTGGTTTAAAAGATATCCTATTTCCCATTTTCTGCTGCAGCCCTTACATCTTGGTTTCCTTGGAGACATAGGGAACAGAGTAAAACTTCGCTGGTATGACAATGAAACAAATCTTCATCAGGTAAGTGTTAGTTTATTGTCTTGATTGATATATGGATGTCTCAGAATGAGATGAAAAATAGTTGTGGGATCTAACGTCTTGTAGGTCAAGTATCAGTAGTGAAACATTCACTATTCATCTGCTTTTTCCTTTTTTATCTGTTGGTTATGAGGATTTTGAGCAGTCTGTTTCCTTATTAATGGTACAGAAATTCAGTAAATTCGGTTTTGGTTCAGGTATGGGATGACATGATTATTGGTTCTGCTATGAAAAGGTTCTATAACTCAGATATTTCAACTATGAAAGCGATTTGTAATAATTTACTGAATTTAATCTCGAAAATAATTGGGATGATAGTATATACATTTGATCTGTCTATAGCTGCTTCATTAATTGATCCTGAATTTTCTTTGCGCCACTACTCAATAAAAATGTGGATGATAGTTAATACATGAGCTTGATTGTATTATGGTTCTTTGCTTAAATATAATTTCTATGAGATAGTTCATGCCACTTTCCAATTTAAAGATATGCACTCCTAGTTAGGGAAATAAGTAAGCTGAAAAGTACCTAGCTAGTTGCTTGATTTAAAGCTTGCAACATCTGCATTTCTTGATTACTTTTTCCCTTTCATAAACCTTTTGTTGTATATGGTTTCATTTCTTTGCGTTTAGATTAAACTTGATCGGCAAAATCCACTATTTTGCGACATGTTATTGTTCATAATCTCAGGAAGCTTCTTGGATACTGATCTACCTCCTAGCATTTTATCTTTGTTGAGAAATAAAGTTAGAGGTCAACAAAATATGAACCTGATACCTGAAAGGCTATATGTGGCACTATCTGGCCATACAAAAGTTGTCAATGCTATACAAAAACTTTTCACTTGATATGTGAGTTAGTCTTCTTATTTGCTTGGAATAAATTTATATAGGATGTTACTCCAATCCAAAAAAAGCCCCCCCCTTTATTAAACCCATTTTCCACCTCTGTTTTCAAAAAAATATACAAGGAAAGTGGCTTTTTTTTAAAAGAAAACCCACTTTCCACCTCTAATTTTCTAAAAACGGACGTCATAAGTTACATTTACAATGTCTGCTTTTGAAGAGGACGTTGATTCTCAAAATTTTCAACGACGCTCAAATATATTGCTCTCTGAAAACAGTCGTCTTAGGGTCTTAAAAATAGATGTTAAAAGTGCCTTCTATAGTAGTGGTTCCTGCCATTAATGTTTTTGATTCTAGGCGCTTAACGTTTTTGTAACAGGTCGTCTAGGATTCCTCCTAGCTTTATTATTCAAGCCTTAGGGTTCCATTGTAACTCCAAAAAAAAAAAAAAAAAGAGTTGTGGGATATCATATCATACATGTCTAGGATTTTCTTATTGCCAATAGAAAGTAGAGGACTTGTCCAAGAGAATGTGAGAATACTGAAAATTCCAGCATTTTAATAAGGAGTGACAATTTCACTTCCTTTGGTTGATAAGTTAGAATCGATGACTATACAAAAGGATTCTTTAAGAATCTCCTTTTCACCCTTAGTTTTGGAATAAATCCCCATGAAACAGAAAAAATAAACCTAACCAAGGTGTGGAATCAGAAATTAGGAATCGAATTGGTGAAGAAAAGTGTTCATAAATTAAGAATGATGTCTACAATGAAGCAATAAACATAAAATGCACCCTAAGCAATTCCACAAATATCCAAATCCAAGATGGTTACTAGCGCTTCATCAGTCCATTAATTCCTACTCCATTCCAAGTAATTAAACATGCGTAGGCATGATTGAACCCAGAAACACTTGGAGAACGAAATAAAGTTTTCTTGCACAGAGTTTTCTTAGAATGGTTTTATAGTGCCTTTAATTGTCCTTCCTGTCATCAATTGTTCTTTCAAAAAAATAAAAATAAACAATGAGTTATTCAATTATTTAGTAAAACATAATATGTCAAAGACATGCTTTTGCTTATATCTGAGACACATACCAATAGCGACTCATAGCAAAATTAAATAGATTTTCATTTTCAGATATTTGATTATTGTAATTTATTGTTGAGTTAACTGTGCATGGAAGAACATCCTACTTTACTACCAATATTGCTTTTGTGTTTAACAAAAGAAATTATTCTTGCCCTAATGTTAGGGCAGCAAAAGAGCCACCCCGACATCCCAACAAACCTGACAAAATAATAACAAATACAATAATAAAGATCAAATACTTCAAACATTTTTAAAGTGGAATATCGGAAATGCGAAATATTTTGTTGAATGCCAAGAACTTTAAAAGAGATGCATACATTTTACTTTAACATTCTTCTTTTACTTATTTTATCATGATATTTTCTTAACTATTTCTGATTGTAAAGCAACGAATAAATAGCAACGAATGGTCAACAAATTTTGATTATGATTTATGAATGCAACTCAAGATGTAGGAAACTTTTTCCATGGGTACAATCGTGATAAAGCTGCAGAATGTCTTATATCGGTTTTGAAAAAGGAGTATATCATTTTATTTACTATTCTAAATTAGTTTTTTTATTATACAAATGAACTAATTCTACATTTTATTTATGTTGAAATGATGGGAACATTTCATAATCGCTTGAAATGACATGCAGATGATCAAATGTGAAATATGATGGGGACATTTCATCATTTTTGTGTTTCTGTCGACGATGAAATGTCCCTATCATATTTCAACCTAAATAAAACAAAGAATTAGCTCATTTGTGTTAAAATAAACTAATTGTTAAAATAAATTAATTGAGAATAGTAAATAAAATTATTTATTCCTTTTTCAAAGCCGATATAAGGCATTCTGCAGCTTTATGACAATTGTGACCATAGAATAAGTTTCTTATATCTTGAGCTATACTCATGATTGTGATGCGTTGAACATTTGTTGCTACATATTTCTGACTCTACAATCATAAATTATTTTAAAAAAATATGATGGTAAAAAAGTAAAAGGAGAAGGTTAGGATAAATGTATGCATTACTCCCTTTAGAGAAGTTCTTGGTATTCAACACAGTATGGTGTGTTTCCTACTGTCCCACTTAAAAAATGTTTCAAGTATTTTATCTTTGTTACTGCATTTGTTATTATTTTGTCGATTTGTTGGGTGAATCCGTGTGGCTCTTATCTTGCCCTAGAATCAGCAGCAATAATCCCTTGCTATACACAAAAGCAATATTGGTGGAACTGAAGTATGTTCTTCCCTGCACAGTTAACCCAACAATAAATAAGATAATCAAATATATGAAAATGAAAATCTATTTAATTTTGCTATGAGCTACTATTGATATGTATATATAAATAATCTATAAGCAAAAGTGTCTTTTTGGCATACTGTTTAACTAAATTATTGAATAACTCACTCGTTATATATATATATATATATATATATAAACAGATTAACTAAATTTTTTTTCTCTTTCTTGGAAGAGTGTTAGGTCAGGTTAACTCAATTCATATATGATCTTGAGACCGCTCCAAACTGTATTATGCTAACTTGCATGAATGATTGGCCGCTTAACAGTCGAAAATCTTGGTATACGAGGTCAAGAATTAATCACATCCTTCTTAGTTTTTAGATAATGTAGCTTTGTGTATATTTTAGATGCAATATATTCATTTTCCTCTTGAAAAAAGAAAGAGAGTAAGCCAGATCAGGAGCCAAAAAGGAAACTCAACAGATAAAAATGGCATATAAGAGCATACCTGGTACATCTGAGTTTGAACATCGTACGTGGATAAGAAAAAAGGGGGAGAGATGTTGTCCAGAATACGTTAGATTTAGAATTTAACAAGGGTTAGAATCTGTATAACCAAGATCATATATGATGGTCAGATGGACACAAAATCCAACAATCTCCCACATGGATAAGAAGTCAGTTTATCGTGACCAAATGCAAATGAATATGTATGCAAAGTGTGATTCCTCTACGAGAAGCAACTACATCAAGATAAGTAGGGATCACCTTTGAACCTTCTCTAGTTCCACATTGAACCGTCAATCTTTAGTGTACACCAAGATAATAGGAGTCACACAATTGCTCCCGACATTGTTGGTCCTTATTGTTTTGTCCATTTTGGCCTTGAACACCCTGCACTGGTTCTGCGAGCGTTCTAGATAATTGGCCTTTACAAATTGTCATAGAAGCGGAGCGGCCCACTTCACACTCACATAAGTGATTCCTTGTGATGTAGATTAACATACATCATCTGAATACATCAAATTAAGAAACCATTAAAAGCCCAAGTGCTTACCCTTATATATATACACTATCTTGGAGGGAAATTCTCTTGTTCCTTCGAAGATTATGCTTCATGGCTCATATTTGGCTGATCCGTTGATTTCCAGTTGTTTCCCATAACGCATAAAATGTCCCAGATACCAAATTGATAGATTTTGAAAATTTAGGATCTAGTAGGACAATTCAAGAACCAGAATTTGAAGTTCTTGACCAAATAAATCAATATAATCTGTATATATCTCTTTATAAGACTGTTTACAACATAAGGGGATGTATATAAAGAAACATAACTCACAAACCAAACTGATATAAACTCCCTAAATAATTGACTTATAATAAAACACACATAAAAGCATAACTTATAAACTTCCCCTAATAAACATAACTTCCAAACTTCCCCTAGTTTGCCTTATCTAAACATATCTTCCTTGAATAAACAAGAAGAGAATGGTTTAGTATCCTATCAGTCTCCCTTGTCACCAATTGTTCTAGCCTAAAAAAAATTAAAACAGTGAGTTATTTAATAATTTAGTTAAACATAATTATACGTAGTATGCCAAAGAGATGCTTTTGCTTATGGATTATCTATATAAACATACCAATAGTAATTCATATCAAAATTCAATATGAAAGCGGAGCTAAATCACCAAGAGGGGTGAATTAGGGATTCTAAAAACTTTTCGGATTGCTTTGTTTTCGTGTGGTAAAACGAGAGATGAGCAGTATGGAGAAGAGAAGCAAGACACAAATGATTTATCTTGGTTCGGTCTAACCTCTTGACCTACGTCCAATCCCCAGACTCTCTGGGATTTCTCACTATGACAATTGATTACACACTCTGCAACTCAAGAGTAATTCTCTCACTAGAACTTACTCCCCCTTACAAGTTGTAATCAATAACCCAATCTCCAAGTCTCTTTGACTTGAGATACTTTACAATAAATGATTTACAATCAATAAACTCTCTCTAAGAGTAGATAAGATAATCACTGAAGTACAAATGTATCAAAAGATACTTTACACAAGAAAACTCAAAGAGTAGTTGAAACTTTAATGATTTTCGTTTTCTCACAGATTAGTTGTTGTGAAGAATTGAATGCATCTCTATTTATAGCTAGAGATCATTAAATGACTGTTGTAAATCCTAATGTGACCGTTGCCAACATTGGTGATGGATTAGTGAAGGTTTTGGTTTTCTTCTCTCTCTCTATGCTTTGGTTAATCCTGCTGTGCAAAAGTTCAGGCTTGACTTCTTGACTTTTAATCCGTTAGAAGAGCAGCTACTGGATGTGGAAAGGAAACATTAATTCCTTCAAAACGTATGGAGAATGATTGTCCAAAAGCATGCAAGTTTCTGCACTTTGCATTTAATGTTCTGACTTCACTTTATGCTTTATGCTAATTCTCCATTTAATACAGTCTAAATCATCTAAAACTCACTAACAAACTGATTAAACATAGTTAGGAATAGTAATGAGTGACGATATAAAGTATTAGGATCAAACACAAAAGTTTCGCAAATTCGCTCATCTTGAAATTCAAATTCAGTGATGCAAACTCGAGTTTGTTCTTGAAGACTCGAGTTTTCATTTTCCATTAAAAGCCTAAACTCGAGTTTCCAAAACTTAACTCGAGTTTTCTCATTGAGAGAAGAATATCGCGATTTGGTATTTGGACATGTTTTGTAAACAGTGCAAAACTCGAGTCCTTAAGTGACTAACTCGAGTTTTGGACTTATGATGAGAAATCATGTTTTAGTCCAAAATCTCAAAATTGGAGTTTCCATTCCAAAACTGGAGTTTTCATAAGTTCAGAATTGAGCATTGTTCTCTGTATGCTGTAAACTCGATTTTCCAAAACTAAACTCGAGTTTCCAACAAAGCTTGGAAACTTAGAGAACTCTCTGTGTAGCCTAAACTTGAGTTTCCAAATGGAAACTGGAGTTTTGGTATCTTTGAAAAATTGATAGCTCTGTCTTGTCAAAACTCGAGTTTGTCAAATCAAACTCGAGTTTGCTTTGTCTGTGAAAAACTCAGAAGCTCTCTGTATGGTCAAAACTTGAGTTTTCATATCAAAACTCGAGTTTGTCTTTCTTTGCAAAAACTTAAGCTCTTCTCTGTCAAGTCCAAACTCGAGTTTCCAAACTGAAACTCGAGTTTGTCTTTGACAGTAAGTTTTTCAACTTACAAAGACAAACTTCCATTTGTGTTTACAATTGTCCGTTATCATCAAAACCAATAGGGAACTAACACAATAGATATCCATTTTCATATATTTGATTATCGTTATTGATTGTTGGGTAAATTGGGCACAAAGAACATACTATAGTACCATCAATATTGCTTTTGTGTTAAACAAGGGTATTATTGTTGTTGGTGATGCTAGGGGCGTAGAAGAGCCACAACCAGACCCACCGAAACAAACCGGAAAAAATGATAAAATAATAATAAATCACTACAAAAAAACTTTTTTTGCGACGGAAAATATCTGTCGCAAAATAGGGGTTTTCCATCGCAAAATGAATTGGCGACGGATTTCGTTCCTCGCAAAAACCCTCGTCGCAATTGCGGCCAGTTTCAATTTTCCGTCGCAAATTCGAAAATTTGCGACAGATATAAATTTGCAAAGGAATTTGCGACGGATATAAATCATCGCAAATTCAAAAATTTGCAATGGATTTAAAATCAGTCATGCGAAAATTTATTTTTAAAAAATTATTTTTTTAATTTATTTTTTGCGATAGAGTCCAGTTCCATCGAAAATTCATTATTATTTTTAAAATTTTTTTTAGAAATTTTTTTTTGAATTTTATTTTGAAAAATTATATAAAAAAAAATATAAAAAAATGTATACCATAAAAATATATATATAATAACAATCATATATAAAGAGTTTTTACATAGAAAGAAAACAAAATATAAATAATAGTGTTGCAAAGAACATGTACTAAAAAGTAGTCTAATGAATGACATTATAATCATCATCACCACGGCATTATCATCATCACCGGGAGCCGACTCCTTACCCTTGTTTTTCATTAGGGACATGAGTTGAAGCTACATCGTTTTTTGTACTTTATTCAAATAGACTAGGGAATGAAAATGTAACGATCAACATCAAATGTATTACGTTTACCTGCAAAAACACCTTCATAGTCGGATGAGGAGCGCTTCGTTTGCTTAAGTCGGCTAGCAGAGGCACCGTACATGAAGATTCTACCTTTGTTGTTAAATCCGCCTGCAGCCTGAATGAATAAACTCTCATTACCAGACTGAGAGGATGTGGGGTCGGTCGCACTCTGCGAGTCTCTCTCTTCCGTCAGCCTCTTATAGGTGTCTTACAAGCAAAAAAATACATCACAGATAAGCCATGTGAAATGAAATAAATATGTTGATGTACAAACAAAGAATAAATGCAATATAAATATCTCACCGCTACTTGTTGTGCCTTGGCGTTAATCCGGTAGCGACCTGCTAGGAATGGGTCTGCTTAAAGGCAGTCCAGTCAACATCTTCTGGAGGAACATCCCCAGACAGTGCCTGCAAACACAAATGATGATCGTTAATTAATTGTTTCCAAGAACAAAAAATTGAATACTTAAATAGAAAATAACGTGTACTCACAATTTTTCGTTTATGCTCACTCATTGGAATGGAGCCGCCAGCATATGAAGGTCCTTCCATTTTGGCCCTATTTTGCTTATTTTTTTGACTTTTATTATTAAATATCTCATCGGAGGCCCAATTTTGAACTAATTGGTGCAGGTCTCGGAGTTGAATCCAATCTTGATTGCCTCTACCTTTTCTAAATTTATAAAACTTCTCAAACAACCACCAGCCTGCCTTGTGGTTATAAGCTTTTTTTAGCTCTTGACGATGTTCAGGCAACGTCCTGAAAATCAATAACGAACAATCAGTGCTCCAAATTTTAAAAGTATTTAATCAGTTTGCATTTGGATAAGAAATTAATAACCATAAAACATATAACTTACCAAGAACTCATTGAACCAAGCATCCCGATTCGCCTTAGGAATCTCTGTCCAACAGTAGAAGGCGATTGAAATTACGAAATATTTGGTTTGAGATGATATCAAACACCTCAATATAAGGTTGAAATCTGAAGACAGAGGATATGATGCAAATATTAGCATAGAAACTAAAGGTAGAAAATCGTAACATTACTGCTAACTTTACATGACTTACTTGGTGGTGCCCATAGGACGGATCCAAAGCTTCCCTATTGCAGGATCTACCGATCCCCAGATTGGTTCCTCGGAAGAACTCCCTTTTTCCTCGACTTGGCTCTGAGGCGACGCAGTACATTGGTCTCGCGTATTTTGATAGTACGATCCTCCTTGATCTGGGATTCACGACTTTTCGGATATCCTATAACATTATTACCACATTACTTCCCTTGAATAATACGGTACTATTCGTGTATACGGTACTATTCACTATTCATCCGAGTATATTAGCCAAAAATTAGAATCTTTGCTCAAAAGAGTTATATTTATCATTATTAACCTTTTTACCTTGGGTGGAATTATTATCCCAATTTTACACTTACATTTCTTCAAAAACGTATTGCTGGATTTTCTGGTCAGATTTTCCGATAAATTTGAAAAATCATAATTAATTCTATAAAAATCATTTTTGAGTTATTCCAAAGCCATAACGACCCTTGACATGTCTAGTTTTTAGGAAAAATAACAGATTTAATTAGAAGTTCATGAGTCATTACCAGATTTTCCCTTTCTAAACACTGTTCCTGTTTAACTTCCAGAAAACATGGCTTAAGTTCAAAATTCATAGTTCCTAGTCCAGAACTCAAAACATTACATATTATATATAAAACGAAAGCCCTGCATGTCTACTTTAAATCTGGAAAATATCATGATTTTAGGAATTCAATATATATGAAACATAACGCCCTAAATACGACTGACTCTAACAGCCCATTATCTGGAAATTTTCACAATTTTGACATGTTGATTTCAAAAATTATTTCCTACCATGTTTTTACTCTAATTTTCATTTTAAACCCTTTGAAAACCTTAAAAAACATGAAAAAGAATTTTCTCCATCATTTTCTAGATTAAACCAAAATTCTATCAATTGTATTTCTACGTAGGCTTGCTAAATGTGTTTTCCAATTTATGTAGTGGATTGGCCTAACTTGTGCATAATGAAGAATAAATAAAATATGGAAGGCCCCATATAGTGGAGAAATAAGGTCACATATATGTGGATATATTGAAGGGATGTGATGTGAGTCACCCTTGCATTATTTTATCAATATGATTTCCAACGTTTGCAATCTGCATCCTTCTCTTCAATATATATATTTTAATATTATCTATGAACCACTTGAAGAATTTTACTAATGATTAAGAGTAATTTTAATTACTCATTAATTTTTACTAATTTCTTAAAGAAATTTACCTAAAATTATATTCAATAGATTTACTCTTTTGAGACACATATTCACCTTCATATTATACTCATTATATATGATGAATATGAAATTTGAAGTATTATATTTCTTATGAATAGTAAATATGTATTTTTAAATAGTAAACACTATTCATGACTCATGGAATACGATTCCAAATCATCATTCCCAAAAATAAGGCCTAGTAGTCTTAAAATAAAATTAGAGAAAAATATGGTAGGAAATAATTTTTGAAATCAACATGTCAAAATTGTGAAAATTTCCGGATATTGGGACATTAGAGTCGGTTGTATTTAGGGCGTTATGTTTCATATATAATGAATTCCTAAAATCATGATATTTTCAGTTTAAATTAGACATGTGGGCTTTCTTTTGATACAACGTTTAATCGAAGATGAATATATATATATATATATATATATATATATATATATATATATATATATATATATATATATATATTAAATTAAAATAATGATATTATTATTTATAGATAATAATATTATTATATAGTATTTAATTTATTTGATAAATTAAATAACTTAAATAAATAGAGATATCATATATCGATTTAATTTGAATTGAGATATAGTATCTCAAATTTAATTAAATAGACGAGATATCATATCTCAAATTTAATTTTCGAATAAGAGATATCATATATTTGATTTAATTTAAATTGAGATATAGTATCTCGAATTTAATTAAATAGACGAGATATCATATCTCGGGTTTAATCTATAAAGATAAATTAAATCAAGAGGAGCTTTTAATTTGGATTAAATAAATAGATTAGATTAGATCATTGGACATATTTAATTAATATATTAATTGAAATTCGATTTTCAAGATTGATTTAGATTAATTTTGAATATTTTAATACCGCCCAATTAGGGTTTGAGAAACTCTATAAAATGAAGCTTTAGTCATATTGAAATCGGTAAGACAAGCCGCGAAAGAAATCCTAGAGAGAAAAGACGTGAGATGCAAAGTAAAATGGCACTAGCACGCTTATGCCGTACGTGTTGGAGAGCCATTGATGTGGATACTGAGATAGATGGAGTGGATTTATAGAGTCGGCTCCACGGAGATTGATCGAGCAAGAAGGCGTTAGCCACGAGTTCGCAAAGGACGCATATAAGTTCGTATAGGTACGTTTTTTCAAATGAACCCAATTTAAACGTCGTTGATAGATCCTCTTTGGGATTCGTAAAATTTTAATGGATGAAATCATTCGCTGCGTATACTGAGATCCCAACAAGACCCAATACTAATAAATTCGTATAAAACCTAGAACCCACTTGAGATAGATTTAACTCAATTTAGTAAATATGTAAGACTAGAAGTTAAGAAAGATGCAATATGGGTAGAAGTAATAGTATTAATAGATGAAGATAAAGAAAAAGGTTCTATTAAATTAAATTATATTGAAAGTAATTTGAAAATAACATAAGAAGGAACTAAAAAACAAAATTCTATTTTAAGATTTAATAAAAGATTAATATAAGAGATGTAATAGATATTAAATTATGGGTAGAAGACGATATGAAAATATATATAAAATAGTATTAGCAAAAGATTTTCTACATCATGTAAAACGTTATAGAATATGGGAAGACAATAATATTCAACATGAGCTACCAAACAATAGTAATTCCAAAAATCAAATGCGACCCTTGTATTATATATAGGGTTAAGGTACAAAAATATACATGTACTTTTGTCAGAGGAGCGCCCAGTAGCAAATGTTTTTTTTAGGTGCAAAAGTAATCGTGGTTACAAAAGTGGAGCAAAAGTACACATTGACCGTTAGTTGACTTTTTTTGTACTGAAAATGATGACGTGGATGATGATGACATGGATGTTGATGGTTTCTGGGTTGTTATGAATTACGGTCACCCTGCATACATTTCGTATAATTTCAAGTTAGTCCCTCCATGAACTTTTAAAAGTTTCATTTCAATCCCTGGTCAAATGACTTTAGGTCAGATTCGACCTTCTTCTTCCCCAAAGACAGACTCCGAGAGGCTGAACCGCCGAGACCCATTCAGACCGAATTAAGCCGGGACCTTGAGCCCCCCACCTCCACAACTGGACCCCCACCTCCACAATCTCGGACCCCCACCTCCTCGATCTAGACCGCCCCCATCTCAATCCGGACCGCCACCCCCTCCCCCAATCTCGATCCGAAACCCCACCCCTCCTCGATCTAGACCCCCCAATCTCGACCGAGTTTTAATGGATTGTCTACTATTCAAGTTGACCCTAGAGTTGTTGTTCCCTCTCCATCCTCGATTCGATTTCACTTCATCGATTTCATACTTCGCAGACTTCGGTTCTCGCTAAGGATTCAATTGTAGTATTGTCCACAACAACTTGCAATTTAAGGAGCCGCCGCGATGGGAAAGTGCAAGACTCCTAAACCTTCTTCCTGCTCCTAGGGTTTCGCTATTTGTTCGTTGGTTTTTTTTTTTTTTTTTTTTTTGTATTATTAGTTTCTTGAAGGAATCTTTGGTGTGAATTATATTGCTCGCGTAGTACAATGTGTCCTTGTGTTAGTTTCTGCGTCATGTATCAGTTTAAATTTCTTCGCTTGCATTCTCAACATCCGAGTTCTATAATTTTTCGGTTCATTGGATGCCTTTTTGAGTTTTAGGAATTTGATTAAATGAGTGAATTGAATGATGATGCCTTTGCGGTGGACCGACATTTATGGACAAATCATCTAAGCCATAGTGTTTTTTTAGTTTTTTTTCACATTAAATCGAATCAAGGATCGAGGTAGAGGAAGGAAGGACGATGGTGGTGAATGGAGAAGGTGAAGTTTTGAATGAAGGAAGGAAGGAAGGAAGGACGATGGTGGTGAATGAAGAATGTGAAGTTTTGAAGGAAGGAAGGAAGAAATGACGGATGAGAAGAATGTGTGGATTTTTTTTAATTTCTTCTTTCTTCTTTCACCGCCAACTAGGATAAAAATTTGCCGAGTCAAGATCCATGTTAATGTTTTTGGTCAAACTAACGGTCAACTAACGGTCCATTGTACTTTGCTCCACTTTTGTAACCACATAGTCACTTTGCACCTAAAAACATTTGCTACTCGGGCGCTCCTCCGACAAAGCACATGTGTATTTTTGCATCTTAACCCTATTATATATTAGTTAAATTTAATTATAAAAAATATGTTACACCCGGCTATCACCCAAGAGGGGGTGAATTTGGTGTCGGATAAAACTTTCAAAAATTTAGAAAATCTTTTCGCAACTTATTGAAGGAGGTTTGAATGACAGTAATAATTTATGAACCAATAGACAAATATTCAAAACATATATGTCCGGAATATAAGAGTTTAGGGAAGAGAATATGCAAACGAGACTTATACTTGTTCAACCCAATCCTTGACCTACGTTCAATCCCAGCCGCACTCGAGATTTTTCCACTATCTCCTTGTTTAACCGTGCACAAGAGAAAAGCCTTTACAACCTCACAAGTTTAGCCTAGGGCACTTGTGCGGCCTTTACAATCCTACCGAGATACTCCCACACACCTGTAAGGATACAATTACATGCTCTGCCTGTGACGATCCTTTCACACTCGACTCACTCCCCTTACAAGTCAGAATCAGTACACCCACACTCAAGGGTTCCACAACCTTGAGCTTTAATCACTAAATGGATAATCAAATAGTTGTTTATACTCTCTCACAGAAGATGAATAATAATCAATGAAGTACATAATTGATCATCACACTCTATTGAAAACTATAAATGTAATACCCGGATAAATAAAATGGTCATTTCTGATAAGTAAAATTGTGGTCTCAATTTCTTTGTTATATTTATCGTATTTATGAGGGAAAAATCTCTTGGAAATCAGGAAAAAAAATAATAAAGGGCCAAAATGCCCTTATGGAGCATATAGTGGCTTAAGGAAATTATGAAAAATCCTAAAAGGAAGTAAAATAATTATAAAAATTTAGAGAGTATATTGTCTCTAATTTTGACAATTTAATAAAATATAACCTTGGAAAAATTAGAGGTGAATAAGCAAAAAGTATTGAAATGACTAGAATACCCCGTAAATTCTAATATAATGCATGGGACATAAAATACTAATGTCAATACAAAAGTTGTGAGGTAATGAGTTATTCTAGTTAATAAAATTATCAACAATTAGTAAGAAATTAATTAAGTAGTTATTGGCTAATTACTTAAGCATAAACAAAGGAAAATCCAAAGATAATTATGTAAAACCCTATAATTAGTGGTTTATGGCTAAAATTAGCATAAAATATATTTGCTAATTAATTGGAAAACACGAAGAAAAATTGGTAAGATTAAGTAATTTTAAGCCTAGAAACAAGTATGAGCCAATAAGGGAATTTTGTGAAATTTTTAAGAAAATGAAAATATATAATAAAATAATTAATTAATTAAAAAATAAATATTAATAATAATTAAAAAAGGGCCAGCCGAATTTTTGGGCAAAAATAGGATAAGATTGAAGCCAAAATATCATGATATTTGTTGATGCAAGTTGGAATAAAAAATAATATAATTTATGTAAAAGCAAATAGGATAAATGACCACTGATAGAAATTAAATCCTATCTAGAACTAGAAGACCTGAGAGGGATAAAAAATTTAGTTAACCCAGACATTTCTAATGAGTAAGAAAATGTCTTCAAAGTTACTATTCCGAATTTTTGAGATTTTCCAAGATTACGCGATTCGGACACCGATCGGGGAATTCTATCGAACCGGAGGCAAAAAAGCAAAAGTGGAATTGGTGACTCATGGGGGGGAGCTGGCCGAATTTGGTGTGTTGTATGGCCAAGAATTTACCTTCTAGAAAGGTAAATTTTCCATGGTTAAAAATGAGGGGAAAATTACCAAGTTCAAGGAAAAATTACTAAGTTTGGCACATTTTTTTCCTATAAATAGGCAAGCATTTCTCTTCAAATATCACACCAAAATCACTCCTCTCTAGTTCGAATTCTTGCAGCAAGGAAGAAGGAAGGAGTCCGGGGAATTTTGTAGCGAAGCTCTGAGTAAGTTCTTCGGTCCTTAGTCTTAAGTTTCGGTAGTTAGAATAGAAATGTTAGATTAGTCTTTAATCTTCCAAGTATGATTAGATATCATATGATAGGGGTATTTTAAGTATGAATTTCGAAAATCATGATGGGATCGAAGTTCGGAAAAATTTTGGAAGGAATTAATCAAAGTAGCGAAGTTACTGCAAAATTACTGGCGATTAGGGAATAGGGGCAAAATGGTAATTTATACCTAAAATGCCTGTTATGATGTCAAATATTGATAATGGTGATATTATCATTATAGGATATCAATAATCTTGATCTCCTGTCGTTACGGCCCGACGTGTCGCCACGGCTCGTTGTTTCGTCAAAAGTGCGCTTCAGCCAAAACGTACCGGAAGTACCGTATATTTTCAACTGAGGTACGGACGCGTGCTTCGTAACACTAATCCTGTGCTGGTTAAGTACATATATGTGATAGATACGTTCGAGAGATTGATATACGCACGCTTTACACGGGTTATAGTCATAATAATGCCGTTATGTTTTCCTAGCGCTGAGGACACGAGTGGTTATCATGGCACTGGTTTTTGTGCAAATGTTATTGTTGTTACCTTATGGGGCTTTACATACCGCTTCTGTGCTTATGTTCGTCGTCATATTGATCATGCATCTGTTGTATGCTTATGTATTGATATCTTGTTGTATTGTCTTGAATATCATTTGTCACGTATACCGTATTGTTTGAGCATAAGGTTACTGTTACTCGAGATCCAATGTGGTAAATTGGATCTCACCGAGCTTCAGGTCCGGAGGACCAAGGGTTGGAGAGCGAGGGAAGCAGCATGACTAGACCGATAGCCGGAGATCCCTTGTACTGTTTTCTGTATTTACTTTCGAACAGTAGGATGACTGTATTATCCATACTATGTTACACTCTGGTTTATATTTTGAATATGTATCAGTTACTCTTTCGCTCCATTGCTCTACTCTGATTGAAAAAAAAAATCGCTTTAAAAATGGGATGTTACATTAAAACATTACGAAACAGAGTATATGAATTGAGCGTTGGATTCATAATGTTGGCATTTCGACAAGACAAACTCTTGTCTCTTCTTGAAGTTTGAATGCTTGTTCTTTTATAGCTAACCAATAGCATTCGACCGTTAGAGCAATTATTCGATGAGCTTCTTAGAATATTACCGCTTGTGACTTGCTCTAAGTTACCGTTGGAGCTCGACGTAATCATTCGCTTTTGATAATCTAATGTTAATCCTTTGTTTGATCATCCAAACTTGCTAACAAACATGATTAATAACATTGAGAAGTATAGCAAGTAGAAATCAATTGATAAGAGAGATTTTTGAATTCTTGGAGACAAAGTGATTTTGAAAATGTTGATGATCTTGCTCGAGCATCCTTGTTTGTATGCTCTAGCAACCACGATGTGAATACGTTGAAAGAGGTGATCATCGTCTTATGCTCGCAACAATCTAAGCTTGCTCGGGCAATCCTCTTCGATGCATTTTAAGAAAATAATTTCTATTGTTGATGCTCGAGCATGCTAGATGTTGTGCTCGGGCAACGCCGAGACAGAGAGAAATTTGAGTTTTAGATGCATGCTTGCTCGAGAAACTTTTCATTCCCTCGGGCATAAGGCATACGAGACAAAGAGTTACCGATTCTTGATGTTTGCTGAAAGCACGCTTTCTCCTCTCGCCGAGCATGGTGCTCGAGCATGACATTGTCATGCTCGGGCAAACGTCTTCCGTAGAGGCGAAGAATGAGAAGGGGCTTGGTCCTCGGGCACTCTTTTACCTTTGCTCGAGCATGATGCTCGAGCATGCCTTTTCATGCTCGGGCAAGAGTTCTCCAGAGACTAAAAATGAGAAGAGACTCAATGCTGCTCGAGCAGCCTTGTGCCTTTGCTTGGGCAAGGCTCTTCAACTTTGAGATTTCCTTGCTTTGCTCAATGACGCTGGCACTCTAGAACGTCTTGCTCGGGTAAGCTTCTATCTTTGAAGCTTCGATCATGTGTGAATAAGTATAATACTCTCCAATACAAAGCTCAACTTCGGAATGTAGAGACTTTTAGGAAACAAGAATATTGACAAAGATAGTAGTCAATTTCCCATGAGCGTAACATCTTCGATATAGCTTCAATTTTGGAAAACCACCCATGCTCATAAAGCTCTTCAATTATTATTTCCAATGCAAGAAGAATCAGCTCCAAACTCATTGTAGTTTGTCCATTACCATCGAGGTAGTTCTTGACCAGCGTTTTTGCAGCATCTTGAACAGACAGTCCACTTTCGAGGGCCATATATCCTTGGTATGAACTCCATTTTGGTTGGTTAAACTCTTTATGGAAATCCCTTTAACTCTAGTTTAAAATGGCACCGGTTTCAGATCATTTGGATTTTTCGTTTGAGAGATACACTCAAAATACCGAAGCTTGTTCGGATTATGACGTTGATCTCACTGTCATCTTGAACAATTCATAGATCTCTCATATTACCTCCTTTTGGATTGAATCTTATGTAAAAATGATGCATTGGAAGTCTAGTTTCCAACAAAGTTGATTTCACCTCAATCGGACTTCTCGGTTTGAGAGATAGCGTCGAATTACCAAAGGTCGCCAAGTGAAACGCAGAGCGTAGGTGAACAGAAAGTGAAAATCGACCTTGCTCGAGCAGGCATTCTTCTCTACTCGAGCATGCTGCTCGGGCAGGCATTTTTATGCTCGAGCAAGAGCGGGTTTTTGCGAGAATAGTGGCTGGAAGTGTACCTTGCTCGAGCATGACTTTGGTGTGCTCGAGCATGACTTCAGGAATGCAATTGTAGCTTATTTTAACCTCGATTTGAGTCATTCAAACTTCCATATCATCGTGGAGAATTCTAGAATCAATCTAAAAACTTGTATAATGATTTTCTCATCCCATTTAACAAGTTCTTCTTTCTTTCTTCTTCTCTTGATCATTCTCCATAATTTAACTCTTTCTTTCTTTCTTCTTCTCTTGATCTTCTCTTCTCTTCTCTTCATCATTCTTCATAATTTAATTTGAACTAATCATTCTTTGTGAGTTCTTCCTTCTTCAATATTTCCTCGTCTTCTTGATTATTCCCAAAATACTTTGATAACTTCTTGCTTCCTTGACACTTTTGTAATCTTTTATCTCCTTGTTGATTAATCTCTATAATTCTTCTTGAACTAATCTACATTAAATACATAGTAGTTAGTCAATATAGGAGATAAATATATTATACAATATTTTTGTTCTTAATAATGACATCTATATAAAACATCATCAAAACTAATTATATCCAACAACATATAGATC
>JAMWYP010000856.1:0-26724 GCA_025563575.1 Acacia pycnantha | reverse complement strand
CATAAAACCACCGCATGAAAAGATCAAAACGCAGAGTGTTATTTGTTCTGAAGTGAAATTGGTCCATTGTTCTGCACAGAGAAGAGAGTGGAGCTTCTAGACAACAAACACTGGGTTGGCATGTTTCATTTATCAAGTAAGATATTGTTACTCTGATGAGATATTTAGAAGAGGGAAAAAATTTCTTCCCATGAGTGGTACTGATTTTGAACATTCCTAGGTCACTTGCTGAATTTTCACGAATTCCAGTTGTTGTGACAAATCAAGTAAGATCTCAAATCGGTTATGAAGCTTGCTTGTATCCCTTCCAAGGTATGAAAGCGAAATTAAATTCCGAATACTTTCAATTATTTTACTAATGCATCACTGTATGTTTTAAGTTGCCCAGAGTGACGCTGGAAAGAAAGACAATGCTGCGAGATATGATTCTCACCTTGTTGCTGCTCTGGGAATTAGCTGGGCTCATGCAGTGACCATACGCCTTGTACTTGAGTCTAAATCAGGTCCGTTTTGCACTTGCTTCAATTATATGAGCCTAGGCTACTACTACAAGGAAAATCGTGCTCCTTATGCAAGATGTAGCTGCAGATTCTTCAGAGTCATTATTGATGTTTTAAAATTCTTTATGGACTCTTGTATATTATTTTTCACTTTAACAACTAGTTGTAGCAAGAAATTAACACTCAGATGCTATTATTTGTTTTTTTGTGTTGCAAGACAGGAACCCAAGAATAACTTTTTCTTCACTGTCGATTTAAATTCTGATAATCTGTGGTTAAAAGTTGCGGAAATGATATTGGAAAATATTTTGTTCCATTGTGTGTAAAACCGACTACTGTTTATAATGTATGATCACTCACATCTGTTGTACATATTTGACTTTCAGTTTTTTGTTTTCTCGTAGGTCAAAGGTTTATTAAGTTGTCAAAATCTCCCATGTCACCCCCTCTGGCTTTCCGGTTTAAAATAACCTCATCAGGGATAGTCCTTCTCGACAATATTGGGTTGGAGCTGAAAGGGTCTGATATAAATACAATCCACTTCCAAGGTTTGTCATTGAGCTTTTGTCTAAGAAACCTTATCAGGAAATTAAAACTAATGCACGTAGTAGGTGGCTTCCATCACTTTGGTTTTTATTTCTTTCCAGATGAAAATCTGGTATGCAATAAATACTTGTGCCATCTTTTTTATTCAATTTATCTTGGGAAAATATGCAGGCCAAAACACATTGTTCAGTGTGGAAGGGGAGAAGTTGCAGTAATAAGTTGGTTATCTGCTTTTGTCAATAGCATGAGATGAGATGAAACGGCAATAACTACCATACTCGTCCATTGGAAAGAAACGGTTATCCTCGGTACCATACTTCTTGCTTAAGATGCGTGTAAAGCATCTTGTAGTTTTTCATGCTTGCGCTGTAGATTTCATATTTATTTTTCCCTTGCATCACATGTGCGTGCGTGTGTGTATTGGCGGTGGTGAAGCCTTGCATTATATTATAAATGTATAATATCAAGGTACTCAGCATGGACTTTCAAAATATCATATGATCTTTAGGCGATGGAATCGAATATGGTTGTGATGGATGATTTAAGCTAAATCATGAACAAGTCCCAAGATACCCTCATTATTTCAGTCTTATACAAATTTTAATATTTTCATTTTAGTCCTCATTATTTGTTTCATGAAGGGACTAAAATAAAAATATTGAAATATTTAGAGTTAAAATGTAATTTCATAAACACTTGAGTTATATTTTATAATAGGGTTAAGGTGCGATTTGACCAATAAACTATTGGTTCATGAGCGTCCAACACAATTAACTATTAAGTGGACCAAAAATACCAACATACTTTTAAAAATGAGCGCCCAGCGCAACGTCGTTAACACCGTTAACAAAAAGTTAAATTCCGTTATCTAAGGTGCAAATTAGCCAACGAACTCTTACTCTAGGAGCGCCCAGCACAAAATTCTAAATTTTACTAAATTAAATAATTTTTTTCTCAATTGTCATTATTCAAAACTACTTGTACAGATATCTATGGAAAAAAATTACTCATTTTTTAATTTTGTCAAAATTATAATTTGCTAAAATAAACAAAAGTTTTAATTAAAAATATAATTATATGATTTAAATAAAACTCAAAGTGTTTTATAATTTATTATATATGTCAAACAAACTCCCTCCGGCCCTAATTATAAGACATATTTAACTGATTTTGGAGGGATTAAGGATAGGGGTTAAATTAGTTAATTTTACTCATTTTCTTTTATAATAAAACTCAATAATTACTCTAATTCTCTCATATCATTTATGGAATTCAATAATTACTCTAATTCTCTCATATCATTTATCATACACTATTTTTCTCATAGAAATTTATGTGAGTTTTATTATAAAAATAAATCATATAATTTTTTGTTTAACATATATAATAAATTATAAAACACCTTGAGTTTTATTTAAATCATATAATTATATTTTTAATTAAAAATTTTGTTTATTTTAGCAAATTATAATTTTGACAAAATTAAAAAATAGTAATTTTTGTCCATAGATATCTGTACAAGTAGTTTTGAATAATGACAACTGAGAAAAAAAATTATTTAATTTAGTAAAATTTAGAATTTTGTGCTGGGCGCTCCTGGAGTAAGAGTTCGTTAGCCAATCTGCACCTTAGATAACGGAGGTCAACTTTTTGTTAACGGCGTTATGCTGGACGTTTTTTTTAAAAGTTTGTTGGTATTTTTGGTCCACTTAATAGTTAATTGTGTTGGACGCTCTTGAACCAATAGTTTATTGGCCAAAACCTTAACCCATTATATTATTATTATTATATTTTGTTTTAGCATTTTTTATCTTATATTATTATTTTTTACCAGATACCTCGCGAGATACAAACAGTACTTCGAGAGTTAGTCAGACTTTTTTATTTTTCTTAACTTTATATCATTAATAATATTTTCTATTTATTTTCTTTTTCAAAAAATAATATTAAAAAAAAAAAGATAGACTACCTCACGAGGTAGTCTGCATTTTTTACTTTTTTATTATATTATTATTATTATTATCATTTTTTATTTTATTTTTTATATTATTATTATTATCTTACTAGAAACCTCACAAGGTACAACCAGTACCTCGCCAACTATTCTGACTTTTTTATTTTTATGTTACTATTATTCTTTTTTTAAACCAGATACCTCGCGAGGTACTAATACTACCCCGCGAGATAGTCTATCTTTTTTTTTATTTTTTATTTTTTCTTAAATAATATACTGATACCTCACGAGGTATTAGAGTCCCTCAGATCAAATAGTCTTCGTTTTTTACTCTTTTTATTATTATATTTTTTTCACTTTTTTTTACTAGATACCACGCTGCATTTTTAACTTTTTTATTATATATATTTTTTTTCATATTATTGTTATTTTTTTTAACATATACGTTGCGTAGTCAGCTAGTCTAACTTTTTTTTTTTAATTTTATATTATTATTATTCCTTTTATTTTATTTTTTAAACCAGATACCTCATAATCTATCTTTTTTTATATATTACTATTTTTCATTTTTTCACTAATAATATATTGATACCTCGCGAGGTACTAGGAGTACCTCACAAGATAGTTTATGTTTTTTACTCTTTTTATTATTATATTTTATTTTCACTTCTTTATTTTATTTTAGTATTTTTTCTTACCAGATATCTTGCGAGGGATAAGGGGTACCTCGCGAGGTAGTTTGCGTTTTGTACTTTGTTATTATATTATTATAAATACTTTTTTTTATTATATTATATTTTAAATTTTTTATTTTTTGTTTTAGTCAGATACCTTGCGAGATACAAGGAGTAGAGCTTTTTTTATTTTTTTCTATGTTATATATTATTTTTTAATCAAATATTGGTACCTGGCGAGGTAGTAGTCTGTATTTTTTATATTTTATTATTATTAGATTTTATTTTCACTTCTCTTTTACTTTTTTTATATTTTTATTGGATAACTTGTGTTGCCAGCTAGTCTAACTTTTTTAAAATTATATTATTATTTTTAAAAAAAAAAATCGAATACCTCGTAAGGTAGTCTATCTTTTTTCATTTATTTATTTATTTATTTTATTAATAATATACTGGTACCTCGCGAGGTACTGGAAGTACCTCACGAGGTAATCCACGTTTTTATCTCTTTTTACTCTATATTCTTTTCATTTTTTTTTTACTAGATACCTTGCGAGGTATAACCATTACCTCGCAAGGTTTTCTGACTTTTTTATTTTTTAAAATTTTATATTATTATTATTTTTTTTTTATTTTTTCTATTTTTTTTTTCTGAAGAAGATACCTCGCGAGGTACCACAAGGAGTACCTCGCGAGGTAGTTTTTCATTTTGTACATTTCTTATCATATTATTATAATTATTGTTTTATTTATATTTTATTTTCACTTTTTTATTTTTCGTTTTAAACAGATATCTTGCAAGGGATAAGGGGTACCTCGCGAGGTAGTTTGCGTTTTGTACTTTGTTATTATATTATTATAAATACTTTTTTTATTATATTATATTTTAATTTTTTTTTTTATTTTTTTTTTATTTTTTGTTTTAGTCAGATACCTTGCGAGATACAAGGAGTAGAGCTTTTTTTATTTTTTTCTATGTTATATATTATTTTTTAATCAAATATTGGTACCAGGCGAGGTAGTAGTCTGTATTTTTTATATTTTATTATTATTAGATTTTATTTTCACTTTTCTTTTACTTTTTTTATATTTTTATTGGATAACTTGTGTTGCCAGCTAGCCTAACTTTTTTAAAATTATATTATTATTTTTTTAAAAAAAAAATCGAATACCTCGTAAGGTAGTCTATCTTTTTTCATTTATTTATTTATTTATTTTATTAATAATATACTGGTACCTCGCGAGGTACTGGAAGTACCTCACGAGGTAATCCGATACCTCGCGAGGTATAACCATTACCTCGCAAGGTTTTCTGACTTTTTTATTTTTTAAAATTTTATATTATTATTATTATTTTTTATTTTTTGTATTTTTTTTTTCTGAAGAAGATACCTCGCGAGGTACCACTGGTACCTCGCGAGGTAGTCTATCGTTTTCTTTTTCTTTTTATTTAACATTTTCCGTTTTAATCAGATACCTCGCGAGGTACAAGGAGTACCTCGCGAGGTAGTTTTTCATTTTGTACATTTCTTATCATATTATTATAATTATTGTTTTATTTATATTTTATTTTCACTTTTTTATTTTTCGTTTTAAACAGATATCTTGCGAGGGATAAGGGGTACCTCGCGAGGTAGTTTGCGTTTTGTACTTTGTTATTATATTATTATAAATACTTTTTTTTATTATATTATATTTTAAATTTTTTATTTTATTTTATTTTTATTTTTTGTTTTAGTCAGATACCTTGCGAGATACAAGGAGTAGAGCTTTTTTTGTTTTTTTCTATGTTATATATTATTTTTTAATCAAATATTGGTACCTGGCGAGGTAGTAGTCTGTATTTTTTATATTTTATTATTATTAGATTTTATTTTCACTTTTCTTTTACTTTTTTTATATTTTTATTGGATAACTTGTGTTGCCAGCTGTTCTGGTGTAGAACTCTGATGTCCGGCCTATTGAAGGTCCGGTGATTTGATATAGGATCTGTGTGCCCTTCCTGTATGCTTATGGGACAAGCGTTCAGGAGAGGGTATGATCACGGCACACAAGCGGGCGTTTCGCCTAAGGGGTCTTGTGTGTGCCGTGTGACCGAATGTAGATAAGTCGTGGCTTAGAATGAATGTACCCGGCGCCGTCTCCTTCCTCTCGTATATATAGAGTATACCGGTTAATTAGTCCCTTGGTCGCCACACCGTACGTGTCCTGTGCGTGTCCGGGATCGTGTGCGCATGTCCAGGATCGTGGGTGCATGTCCAGGGTCGTGGGTGCATGTCCAAGGTCATGGCTGGGTCCCACGGATAGTGGGTTGCCCCCTGTACTAGCCAGTGAGATAATGGGCCTAGACTAGGTCCGTAACAGTTGCCCCCAAGCTCGGTTGCTCAGGTCTCTGAGCAGCCGAGTTTAGATGTTCGCTTGACTGAAGAACGAAAGTCCGAGTCTTTGTTGAAGTCTGAGTCTTTGTTGATCGCGAAGTAACATGATATCCTTGCCCCCCAGCCGGGTTGTCCAGGTCTCTGGTCAACCGGGGTGGACATGTTGCTGGATCCTCTAGTTGTATCGGAGCTGCCACCCCCCGTCTTACTTTGATAAGGTGTCTATCAGAATTTCAAACAACCTCGGAACTACAAGTCTTCTGGTTGAATTGCCCCCATAGGAAGGTATTCTTGTTTCCTTGCCTCTTTCTTTTGTTCGCTTCCGATCTGCCGTTTCCTATAAGATTGCGTCGTATTTAGTTGAAATTCGGGTAGATTCCCTTGTTGAGTGGCTTTTCGCGTAGTCCCGTTTCAGTTCCTTCATTTGTGCAAAACTCCCCCTGTTTTTCGAGTGAGCCGTTTCCTTTTCGTTAATACCTTTAATAGAGTGGCTCCCAATGTCGAAGGACATAAAGGATATGACCCCCGAAGAACTGGCGGAACTACGCCAAACTGTCAAGGGAAAAATCCGTTGGTGGCTTTGGGGCGATGAATCTTCTCGTCCAACGTCGCAAACCGTTGCTTTAACCGATCACCGTGGAGGCAAGGGAAAAACTTCTGGTGGTGGGCCGGCGAAAATCCGAGACGATGCATCGTCGGTTAGGGAAGTCCGAATGTTTCCTTCCCGCTTCTTCCTAATCCAAGGGTGTTTAACCCGAGCTTCGACGTGTCCGCTTCTCCGGGCCTTCCGAATAGCCAGTCTAACAAAGTGGCCAGCTCGGGTCCTAGGGCCGAGGTTGATTCCTACATCGGGCCTTGCTACGACTGCTTGTATGAGTGCTCACGACTTATTTCTTGTGGGAATTCCTCCACAGCCGACTTAATTTTGGGCTCCTGCCGACATAATTTGGTCCCGCTCCTCAAGCTTCATCGCCGAGTCCTGTTGACTTGGATTTTAATCTTACCACAACTGTAGAGTCCCGCCTTCAATTATTGACATCATGTATGCTAGGAAGATTCTGATCTTGCTTATATTTTTATTTGTGTTAGGTATAATGGCGTCGTCTTCTTCTTCCCACGCGGTGAGTCGAGTCCGGAAATGCAAACCGCGCTAGCCCCCACAGGACTTAATTGAACAATTCCTTGGGTTACCCAAGAAGTGTTATCCTATCGGCCGAAGCCGACCATGGAAGACTTGGAAGGTCTTCCAGTTCAAGATACTAACACCTACTCTCTTTGTCTCCCCGAAGAGGAAGAGCTCGTGTGCTCAGTGAGGGAGGGGAGCCACAACTCCTTTTTCTTTTTCTATGCTGACTACCTTACCAGGCTTGGGATTCGATTTCCCTTTTCCGAATTTCAAATGGCCACCCTCCAATTTCTTAGTATAGCTCCCTCGCAATTACACCCCAATGGATGGGGTTACCCCTATAAGGTGGAGCGGTCCAATCTGGCTTGAAGCCCGAAAGGAAAGCCATCGATGCCATAATAGACCACGTTAGAGCGAATGCAGTCTGTTGGGGCCGCTCCTTAGTAGCCCAATATCGGGCCGAGGCTCAGCGTCGAGATGAGATGGCGTCAGGGCCGAGTATGACATTTCGTTATTTAAACATCGGCGTTGTTCCGCGTCTTAGTACAAGATTGATCGTCTTTGCTTTCCTAGTAGCTAACATGGTGTATGTGTTTCGTGCGGGTCTCAAGATGAAAGAGCCGCAATATCTTTCGGGATCCCCGAGCCCACACCCAAGGGGAGAAAGAGGTCGGCCAAGGACGCGGCAAGTCGAAGGTCGGAGAGTCTTCGAAGCGGCCGAGCCAAAGAAGCTTAAGGTCGTGGAGTCGTCCAAGCCCGCAACCGAAGCCCCCCGCTGTCCTATCCGAGCCTCCCTACCCCGAAATCGCCGCCTCCTAAGTCGACCAACGTCGAGCCCCTCTCCTCCTTGCCTGTTTTGACGGCGTGATTATCCCCTATGTGGAACCTCTGGCTACTCAGAGACCGGATAGATGGCGATCTTGGCCGTCTTGGAGGCCGATATTGATATAAGTCTCGTGCCGCCCTAAGCACATGGATTGATTTCTCTCTTTTTTTTCTTTGTAATTTGTATAATGCTAGGTTGTGTTAATGCCAATGACTTCTTGAGCAGTTGGCTTAATATGGCCATTTTTTGCTACGATTAACAATAGATGGTAATTTAGCAACCATAATGCATCGTATTAAAATATAACTTTACCTTTTATCGCGGTCGACCGGGCCAAGGTCTTATGAAAATAGGCGAGATTCTGCGACAGCGCTTTTTGGTCATAAGACAATTATGTTTTAAAGTGCTAGTGTTTGCCTTTGTTTTATAAAATTCTGGTATTATGTAAAGGGTCATCAAAGGTAAATGAAAATTGCCACACCGGGTTCGGTTTGTCCTTGATAGCGTCAGAGCATTTTGACTCGATCGAGTCGGCATGACATTTTCTATTGATACCCGGAGTAAATTAAGCGTGTATGCAGGCTGCGATAGCTATCAGGACGTGTTTTCTTCATTTGAAAAGCTAATAACAATTGAATCTTGAAAAAGACAATGTTTGAAATTCAATAGATACCCTCGAACGAGAGTTTCATTCATATTCGACAAAGCAATTGTTACGAAGGGAAAAGCCAAAGAGCCAACGTTGAACAAAGAACATAATGGAAAACGATGCTTTAAGAAAAACAAAAGATAAGCCTAAGCTGAAATATGCCTTTAATTTGTCCGCATTCCATGTTACGCTTGATAGGGTTTCCATCCAAATTTTCCAGAATGTAAGCTCCTCTCTCAAGAGTTTCCCGAGCGATAAGGTCAGTCCCAATTAGTATGAAGCTTTAGTCTTTGGAGTTCTTGTTCCCGATGTCGGCCCTTCTAAGTACCAAACAACCTAAGTGGAATCTTCTTGGTCTAACCTTCTTGTTATAACGAGCCGCGATCACACGTTTGCTTCATTGCAATATCCCGACAATGGGAGGTGACCGGGAACCTCATCGGCGAGATCAACTCATTTGCTAACGCCTCACTATTGGCTATTTCGCCTTGTGATAAAATGCTCTTCTGCGCCAAGACATCATCCCTATTTCCACGAGAATCATAGACTCACAACCGTAGGCCGGTCTATAAGGAGTTTCTTGGGTGGATGTACCGAGCGGTTGTTCGATTTCCCCAAAAGAACAAAGGTAGTTGATCGGCCCAAGAGGTGTCGGCTTTTGGCATCCGTTTCTTTAAACCATCAAGGATGACCTTATTGGCGGCTCGGCTTGCCGTTGGATTTCGCGGTGTTCCACGGAAGCAAAGTGATCTTGTATTAGTATTCATAAATCAAATCACGAAATCCGACTCCGGTGAACTGAGTTCCGTTTTCCATTACTATCTCATTTGGTGCTCGAACCGCGTAATTATAATAACTTCAACAAATCGCTGCACATTTGCAGGAGATCGTTGTGAGAGGTTCGGCCTCAATCCACTTGGTGAAGTAGTCTTTGCCACGATTAGCCACCGCGATTGCCCAGGTCTTTATCTTGAATGGCCCGAGATGTCCATACCCCATTTGTAAAATGGCAGGGGCGTGATGGAATCTGCAGCTCGGTGGGGCGCCAAATAACTCACGGCATGTTTCGATTTACTATCACATTGTCTTACAAGGGTCTTTGAATCCGCCTCCAACGTCGGCCCGATGTAGCTTTTTTCGAAGGTTTTTCTATTTACGCCTTAGCCCCCATATGTTTGACCATTGGCCCCTCCATGAATCTCGGCCGGGACATACCGCTTCATTTGGGTTCAAACACCTTAGCATGGGAGAATGTAATCCTTTTCGGTAAAGTTGATCCTCCACCATTGTGTACTTGGCCGCGTCTCGAATCAACATTTTTGCTTCCATTGCATCGTGCGGGATGAGTCCACGTTCAAGGTAGTCTTATCGGCTTTTTCGATTATTCGGCCAGAAATAGCCATCATGCATACCGGATCTTCGAGATTTTGCTGGACAACCGTGCGATGACAACCCGCTTTGCTTAGTGCTTGCCAATTTTGATAAAATGTCGGCTCTTGCGTTTTCTCCTTTTTAATGTGAGTAATGATTGCTTCATCGAAACGACATCAAGTCCTTAGCCTTTAGGAGATACTTGGCCATTATTGGGCCTTTAACACGATCGTACCCTCGATACGAGCCGCCACAAGGCTGGGAGTCGGTGAAAACCTTAACTCTTGTGGCCTCATTTTCCTTGGCTTGAAGAAGCCCGTCTATCAAGGCCTCATATTCTGCTTGATTGTTCGAAGTTGGGAAGTTGAGATGCAACGAATGCTCAATTGTAACCCCCTCACGGACTCTCGATAATGACTCGGCTCCACTTCCTTTCGTGTTCGACGATCAGTCGATATTACACCTTCCGTTCGCTTTGCCCGGTGTCTCATCGGACTAACTTTTTAAAATTATATTATTTTTTTTTTTAAAAAAAATCGAATACCTCGTAAGGTAGTCTATCTTTTTTCATTTATTTATTTATTTATTTTATTAATAATATACGTAATCCACGTTTTTATCTCTTTTACTCTATGTTCTTTTCATTTTTTTTTTATTTTTTTTTTCTGAAGAAGATACCTCGCGAGGTACCAGTGGTACCTCGCGAGGTATCTATCGTTTTCTTTTTCTTTTTATTTAACATTTTCCGTTTTAATCAGATACCTCGCGAGGTACAACGAGTACCTCGCGAGGTATTTTTTCATTTTGTACATTTCTTATCATATTATTATAATTATTGTTTTATTTATATTTTATTTTCACTTTTTTATTTTTCGTTTTCAACAGATATCTTGCGAGGATAAGGGTACCTCGCGAGGTAGTTTGCGTTTTGTACTTTGTTATTATATTATTATAAATACTTTTTTTTATTATATTATATTTTTATTTTTTATTTTATTTGATTTTTATTTTTGTTTTAGTCGGATACCTTGCGAGATACAAGGAGTAGAGCTTTTTTATTTTTTTCTTTGTTATATATTATTTTTAATCAAATATTGGTACTTTTGCGAGGTAGTAGTCGTATTTTTATATTTTTATTATTAGATTTTATTTTCACTTTTCTTTTACTTTTTTTATATTTTTATTGGATAACTTGTGTTGCCACTAGCCTAACTTTTTAAAATTATATTATTATTTTTAAAAAAAAAAATCGAATACCTCGTAAGGTAGTCTATCTTTTTTCATTTATTTATTTATTTATTTTATTAATAATATACGTAATCCACGTTTTTATCTCTTTTTACTCTATATTCTTTTCATTTTTTTTTCTATTTTGTTTTTCTGAAGAAGATACCTCGCGAGGTACCACTGGTACCTCGCGAGGTATCTATCGTTTTCTTTTTCTTTTTATTTAACATTTTCCGTTTTAATCAGATACCTCGCGAGGTACAACGAGTACCTCGCGAGGTATTTTTTCATTTTGTACATTTCTTATCATATTATTATAATTATTGTTTTATTTATATTTTATTTTCACTTTTTATTTTTCGTTTTCAACAGATATCTTGCGAGGGATAAGGGTTACCTCGCGAGGTAGTTTGCGTTTTGTACTTTGTTATTATATTATTATAAATACTTTTTTTTATTATATTATATTTTTTATTTTTTATTTTATTTGATTTTTATTTTTTGTTTTAGTCAGATACCTTGCGAGATACAAGGAGTAGAGCTTTTTTTATTTTTTTCTTTGTTATATATTATTTTTAATCAAATATTGGTACCTGGCGAGGTAGTAGTATTTTTATATTTTTTATTATATTTTATTTTCACTTTTCTTTTACTTTTTTATATTTTTATTGGATAACTTGTGTTGCCATTAGCCTAACTTTTTAAAATTATATTATTATTTTTTAAAAAAATCGAATACCTCGTAAGGTAGTCTATCTTTTTTCATTTATTTATTTATTTATTTTATTAATAATATACGTAATCCACGTTTTTATCTCTTTTTACTCTATATTCTTTTCATTTTTTTCTATTTTTTTTTCGAAGAAGATACCTCGCGAGGTACCACCGTACCTCGCGAGGTATCTATCGTTTTCTTTTTCTTTTTATTTAACATTTTCCGTTTTAATCAGATACCTCGCGAGGTACAACGAGTACCTCGCGAGGTATTTTTTCATTTTGTACATTTCTTATCATATTATTATAATTATTGTTTTATTTATATTTTATTTTCACTTTTTATTTTTCGTTTTCAACGGATATCTTGCGAGGATAAGGGTTACCTCGCGAGGTAGTTTGCGTTTTGTACTTTGTTATTATATTATTATAAATACTTTTTTTTATTATATTATATTTTTATTTTTTATTTTATTTGATTTTTATTTTTTGTTTTAGTCAGATACCTTGCGAGATACAAGGAGTAGAGCTTTTTTTATTTTTTTCTTTGTTATATATTATTTTTTAATCAAATATTGGTACCTGGCGAGGTAGTAGTCTGTATTTTTTATATTTTATTTTCACTTTTCTTTTACTTTTTTTATATTTTTATTGGATAACTTGTGTTGCCAGCTAGCCTAACTTTTTTAAAATTATATTATTATTTTTTTAAAAAAAAATCGAATACCTCGTAAGGTAGTCTATCTTTTTTCATTTATTTATTTATTTATTTTATTAATAATATACGTAATCCACGTTTTTATCTCTTTTTACTCTATATTCTTTTCATTTTTTTCTATTTTGTTTTTCTGAAGAAGATACCTCGCGAGGTACCACTGGTACCTCGCGAGGTATCTATCGTTTTCTTTTTCTTTTTATTTAACATTTTCCGTTTTAATCAGATACCTCGCGAGGTACAACGAGTACCTCGCGAGGTATTTTTTCATTTTGTACATTTCTTATCATATTATTATAATTATTGTTTTATTTATATTTTATTTTCACTTTTTTATTTTTCGTTTTCAACAGATATCTTGCGAGGGATAAGGGTTACCTCGCGAGGTAGTTTGCGTTTTGTACTTTGTTATTATATTATTATAAATACTTTTTTTTATTATATTATATTTTTTATTTTATTTGATTTTTATTTTTTGTTTTAGTCAGATACCTTGCGAGATACAAGGAGTAGAGCTTTTTTTATTTTTTTCTTTGTTATATATTATTTTTTAATCAAATATTGGTACTGCGAGGTAGTAGTCTGTATTTTTTATATTTTATTTTCACTTTTCTTTTACTTTTTTTATATTTTTATTGGATAACTTGTGTTGCCAGCTAGCCTAACTTTTTTAAATTATATTATTATTTTTTAAAAAATCGAATACCTCGTAAGGTAGTCTATCTTTTTTCATTTATTTATTTATTTATTTTATTAATAATATACGTAATCCACGTTTTTATCTCTTTTTACTCTATATTCTTTTCATTTTTTTTTCTATTTTGTTTTTCTGAAGAAGATACCTCGCGAGGTACCACTGGTACCTCGCGAGGTATCTATCGTTTTCTTTTTCTTTTTATTTAACATTTTCCGTTTTAATCAGATACCTCGCGAGGTACAACGAGTACCTCGCGAGGTATTTTTTCATTTTGTACATTTCTTATCATATTATTATAATTATTGTTTTATTTATATTTTATTTTCACTTTTTATTTTTCGTTTTCAACAGATATCTTGCGAGGGATAAGGGTTACCTCGCGAGGTAGTTTGCGTTTTGTACTTTGTTATTATATTATTATAAATACTTTTTTTTATTATATTATATTTTTTATTTTTTATTTTATTTGATTTTTATTTTTTGTTTTAGTCAGATACCTTGCGAGATACAAGGAGTAGAGCTTTTTTTATTTTTTTCTTTGTTATATATTATTTTTTAATCAAATATTGGTACCTGGCGAGGTAGTAGTCTTCCGTTTTAATCAGATACCTCGCGAGGTACAACGAGTACCTCGCGAGGTATTTTTTCATTTTGTACATTTCTTATCATATTATTATAATTATTGTTTTATTTATATTTTATTTTCACTTTTTATTTTTCGTTTTCAACAGATATCTTGCGAGGGATAAGGGTTACCTCGCGAGGTAGTTTGCGTTTTGTACTTTGTTATTATATTATTATAAATACTTTTTTATTATATTATATTTTTATTTTTTATTTTATTTGATTTTTATTTTTGTTTTAGTCGGATACCTTGCGAGATACAAGGAGTAGAGCTTTTTTATTTTTTTCTTTGTTATATATTATTTTTAATCAAATATTGGTACACAGCGAGGTAGTAGTCTGTATTTTTTATATTTTATTTTCACTTTTCTTTTACTTTTTTTATATTTTTATTGGATAACTTGTGTTGCCAGCTAGCCTAACTTTTTTAAAATTATATTATTATTTTTTTTAAAAAAATCGAATACCTCGTAAGGTAGTCTATCTTTTTTCATTTATTTATTTATTTATTTTATTAATAATATACGTAATCCACGTTTTTATCTCTTTTTACTCTATATTCTTTTCATTTTTTTCTATTTTGTTTTTCGAAGAAGATACCTCGCGAGGTACCACCGGTACCTCGCGAGGTATCTATCGTTTTCTTTTTCTTTTTATTTAACATTTTCCGTTTTAATCAGATACCTCGCGAGGTACAACGAGTACCTCGCGAGGTATTTTTTCATTTTGTACATTTCTTATCATATTATTATAATTATTGTTTTATTTATATTTTATTTTCACTTTTTATTTTTCGTTTTTAAACAGATAACTTGCGAGGGATAAGGGTTACCTCGCGAGGTAGTTTGCGTTTTGTACTTTGTTATTATATTATTATAAATACTTTTTTTTATTATATTATATTTTTATTTTTATTTTATTTGATTTTTATTTTTGTTTTAGTCAGATACCTTGCGAGATACAAGGAGTAGAGCTTTTTTTATTTTTTTCTTTGTTATATATTATTTTTTAATCAAATATTGGTACCTGGCGAGGTAGTAGTCTGTATTTTTTATATTTTATTATTATTAGATTTTATTTTCACTTTTCTTTTACTTTTTTTATATTTTTATTGGATAACTTGTGTTGCCAGCTAGCCTAACTTTTTTAAAATTATATTATTATTTTTTAAAAAAAAAATCGAATACCTCGTAAGGTAGTCTATCTTTTTTCATTTATTTATTTATTTATTTTATTAATAATATACGTAATCCACGTTTTTATCTCTTTTTACTCTATATTCTTTTCATTTTTTTTTTCTATTTTTTTTTCTGAAGAAGATACCTCGCGAGGTACCACTGGTACCTCGCGAGGTATCTATCGTTTTCTTTTTCTTTTTATTTAACATTTTCCGTTTTAATCAGATACCTCGCGAGGTACAACGAGTACCTCGCGAGGTATTTTTTCATTTTGTACATTTCTTATCATATTATTATAATTATTGTTTTATTTATATTTTATTTTCACTTTTTTATTTTTCGTTTTCAACAGATATCTTGCGAGGGATAAGGGTTACCTCGCGAGGTAGTTTGCGTTTTGTACTTTGTTATTATATTATTATAAATACTTTTTTTTATTATATTATATTTTTATTTTTTATTTTATTTGATTTTTATTTTTTGTTTTAGTCAGATACCTTGCGAGATACAAGGAGTAGAGCTTTTTTTATTTTTTTCTTTGTTATATATTATTTTTTAATCAAATATTGGTACACAGCGAGGTAGTAGTCTGTATTTTTATATTTTATTTTCACTTTTCTTTTACTTTTTTTATATTTTTATTGGATAACTTGTGTTGCCATAGCCTAACTTTTTAAAATTATATTATTATTTTTAAAAAAATCGAATACCTCGTAAGGTAGTCTATCTTTTTTCATTTATTTATTTATTTATTTTATTAATAATATACGTAATCCACGTTTTTATCTCTTTTTACTCTATATTCTTTTCATTTTTTTCTATTTTGTTTTTTTCGAAGAAGATACCTCGCGAGGTACCACCGGTACCTCGCGAGGTATCTATCGTTTTCTTTTTCTTTTTATTTAACATTTTCCGTTTTAATCAGATACCTCGCGAGGTACAACGAGTACCTCGCGAGGTATTTTTTCATTTTGTACATTTCTTATCATATTATTATAATTATTGTTTTATTTATATTTTATTTTCACTTTTTATTTTTCGTTTTCAACAGATATCTTGCGAGGGATAAGGGTTACCTCGCGAGGTAGTTTGCGTTTTGTACTTTGTTATTATATTATTATAAATACTTTTTTTTATTATATTATATTTTTATTTTTTATTTTATTTGATTTTTATTTTTTGTTTTAGTCAGATACCTTGCGAGATACAAGGAGTAGAGCTTTTTTTATTTTTTTCTTTGTTATATATTATTTTTTAATCAAATATTGGTACCTGGCGAGGTAGTAGTCTGTATTTTTTATATTTTATTATTATTATTTTATTTTCACTTTTCTTTTACTTTTTTTATATTTTTATTGGATAACTTGTGTTGCCAGCTAGCCTAACTTTTTTAAAATTATATTATTATTTTTTTTAAAAAAAATCGAATACCTCGTAAGGTAGGCTATCTTTTTTCATTTATTTATTTATTTATTTTATTAATAATATACGTAATCCACGTTTTTATCTCTTTTTACTCTATATTCTTTTCATTTTTTTTTTTGTATTTTTTTTTTCTGAAGAAGATACCTCGCGAGGTACCACAGGTACCTCGCGAGGTATCTATCGTTTTCTTTTTCTTTTTATTTAACATTTTCCGTTTTAATCAGATACCTCGCGAGGTACAACGAGTACCTCGCGAGGTATTTTTTCATTTTGTACATTTCTTATCATATTATTATAATTATTGTTTTATTTATATTTTATTTTCACTTTTATATTTTTCGTTTTCACCAGATATCTTGCGAGGGATAAGGGTTACCTCGCGAGGTAGTTTGCGTTTTGTACTTTGTTATTATATTATTATAAATACTTTTTTTTTATATTATATTTTTATTTTTTATTTTATTTGATTTTTATTTTTTGTTTTAGTCAGATACCTTGCGAGATACAAGGAGTAGAGCTTTTTTTATTTTTTTCTTTGTTATATATTATTTTTTAATCAAATATTGGTACCTGGCGAGGTAGTAGTATTTTTATATTTTTATATTTTATTTTCACTTTTCTTTTACTTTTTTTATATTTTTATTGGATAACTTGTGTTGCCATTAGCCTAACTTTTTAAAATTATATTATTATTTTTTAAAAAAAAAATCGAATACCTCGTAAGGTAGTCTATCTTTTTTCATTTATTTATTTATTTATTTTATTAATAATATACGTAATCCACGTTTTTATCTCTTTTTACTCTATATTCTTTTCATTTTTTTTTCTATTTTGTTTTTTTTCTGAAGAAGATACCTCGCGAGGTACCACTGGTACCTCGCGAGGTATCTATCGTTTTCTTTTTCTTTTTATTTAACATTTTCCGTTTTAATCAGATACCTCGCGAGGTACAACGAGTACCTCGCGAGGTATTTTTTCATTTTGTACATTTCTTATCATATTATTATAATTATTGTTTTATTTATATTTTATTTTCACTTTTATATTTTTCGTTTTCAACGGATATCTTGCGAGGATAAGGGTTACCTCGCGAGGTAGTTTGCGTTTTGTACTTTGTTATTATATTATTATAAATACTTTTTTTTATTATATTATATTTTTATTTTTTATTTTATTTGATTTTTATTTTTTGTTTTAGTCAGATACCTTGCGAGATACAAGGAGTAGAGCTTTTTTTATTTTTTTCTTTGTTATATATTATTTTTTAATCAAATATTGGTACTGCGAGGTAGTAGTCTGTATTTTTATTTTTATATTTTATTTTCACTTTTCTTTTACTTTTTTTATATTTTTATTGGATAACTTGTGTTGCCACTAGCCTAACATTTTTAAAATTATATTATTATTTTTTAAAAAAAAAAATCGAATACCTCGTAAGGTAGTCTATCTTTTTTCATTTATTTATTTATTTATTTTATTAATAATATACGTAATCCACGTTTTTATCTCTTTTTACTCTATATTCTTTTCATTTTTTTTTCTATTTTGTTTTTTTCAAGAAGATACCTCGCTAGGTACCAGTCGTACCTCGCGAGGTATCTATCGTTTTCTTTTTCTTTTTATTTAACATTTTCCGTTTTAATCAGATACCTCGCGAGGTACAACGAGTACCTCGCGAGGTATTTTTTCATTTTGTACATTTCTTATCATATTATTATAATTATTGTTTTATTTATATTTTATTTTCACTTTTTATTTTTCGTTTTCAACAGATATCTTGCGAGGGATAAGGGTTACCTCGCGAGGTAGTTTGCGTTTTGTACTTTGTTATTATATTATTATAAATACTTTTTTATTATATTATATTTTTATTTTTTATTTTATTTGATTTTTATTTTTTGTTTTAGTCAGATACCTTGCGAGATACAAGGAGTAGAGCTTTTTTTTTTTTTCTTTGTTATATATTATTTTTAATCAAATATTGGTACACAGCGAGGTAGTAGTCTGTATTTTTTATATTTTATTTTCACTTTTCTTTTACTTTTTTTATATTTTTATTGGATAACTTGTGTTGCCAGCTAGCCTAACTTTTTAAAATTATATTATTATTTTTTAAAAAAATCGAATACCTCGTAAGGTAGTCTATCTTTTTTCATTTATTTATTTATTTATTTTATTAATAATATACGTAATCCACGTTTTTATCTCTTTTTACTCTATATTCTTTTCATTTTTTTCTATTTTGTTTTTTTCAAGAAGATACCTCGCGAGGTACCACAGGTACCTCGCGAGGTATCTATCGTTTTCTTTTTCTTTTTATTTAACATTTTCCGTTTTAATCAGATACCTCGCGAGGTACAACGAGTACCTCGCGAGGTATTTTTTCATTTTGTACATTTCTTATCATATTATTATAATTATTGTTTTATTTATATTTTATTTTCACTTTTTATTTTTCGTTTTCAACAGATATCTTGCGAGGGATAAGGGTTACCTCGCGAGGTAGTTTGCGTTTTGTACTTTGTTATTATATTATTATAAATACTTTTTTTTATTATATTATATTTTTATTTTTTATTTTATTTGATTTTTATTTTTTGTTTTAGTCAGATACCTTGCGAGATACAAGGAGTAGAGCTTTTTTTTTTTTTTTTTTGTTATATATTATTTTTTAATCAAATATTGGTACCAGCGAGGTAGTAGTCTTATATTTTTATATTTTATTTTCACTTTTCTTTTACTTTTTTATATTTTTATTGGATAACTTGTGTTGCCAGCTAGCCTAACATTTTTAAAATTATATTATTATTTTTTTAAAAAAAAAATCGAATACCTCGTAAGGTAGTCTATCTTTTTTCATTTATTTATTTATTTATTTTATTAATAATATACGTAATCCACGTTTTTATCTCTTTTTACTCTATATTCTTTTCATTTTTTTTTCTATTTTTTTTTTTTCAAGAAGATACCTCGCGAGGTACCACCGGTACCTCGCGAGGTATCTATCGTTTTCTTTTTCTTTTTATTTAACATTTTCCGTTTTAATCAGATACCTCGCGAGGTACAACGAGTACCTCGCGAGGTATTTTTTCATTTTGTACATTTCTTATCATATTATTATAATTATTGTTTTATTTATATTTTATTTTCACTTTTTTATTTTTCGTTTTCAACAGATATCTTGCGAGGGATAAGGGTTACCTCGCGAGGTAGTTTGCGTTTTGTACTTTGTTATTATATTATTATAAATACTTTTTTTTATTATATTATATTTTTATTTTTTTATTTTATTTGATTTTTATTTTTTGTTTTAGTCAGATACCTTGCGAGATACAAGGAGTAGAGCTTTTTTTTTTTTTTTTTTTATTTTATTTTCACTTTTCTTTTACTTTTTTTATATTTTTATTGGATAACTTGTGTTGCCAGCTAGCCTAACTTTTTAAAATTATATTATTATTTTTTAAAAAAAATCGAATACCTCGTAAGGTAGTCTATCTTTTTTCATTTATTTATTTATTTATTTTATTAATAATATACGTAATCCACGTTTTTATCTCTTTTTACTCTATATTCTTTTCATTTTTTTTTTATTTTTTTTTTTCTGAAGAAGATACCTCGCGAGGTACCAGTCGTACCTCGCGAGGTATCTATCGTTTTCTTTTTCTTTTTATTTAACATTTTCCGTTTTAATCAGATACCTCGCGAGGTACAACGAGTACCTCGCGAGGTATTTTTTCATTTTGTACATTTCTTATCATATTATTATAATTATTGTTTTATTTATATTTTATTTTCACTTTTTTATTTTTCGTTTTCAACAGATATCTTGCGAGGGATAAGGGTTACCTCGCGAGGTAGTTTGCGTTTTGTACTTTGTTATTATATTATTATAAATACTTTTTTATTATATTATATTTTTATTTTTTATTTTATTTGATTTTTATTTTTTGTTTTAGTCAGATACCTTGCGAGATACAAGGAGTAGAGCTTTTTTTATTTTTTTCTTTGTTATATATTATTTTTTAATCAAATATTGGTACCTGGCGAGGTAGTAGTAGTCTGTATTTTTTATATTTTATTTTCACTTTTCTTTTACTTTTTTTATATTTTTATTGGATAACTTGTGTTGCCAGCTAGCCTAACTTTTTTAAAATTATATTATTATTTTTTTAAAAAAAAATCGAATACCTCGTAAGGTAGTCTATCTTTTTTCATTTATTTATTTATTTATTTTATTAATAATATACGTAATCCACGTTTTTATCTCTTTTTACTCTATATTCTTTTCATTTTTTTTTATTTTGTTTTTTTCAAGAAGATACCTCGCGAGGTACCACCGGTACCTCGCGAGGTATCTATCGTTTTCTTTTTCTTTTTATTTAACATTTTCCGTTTTAATCAGATACCTCGCGAGGTACAACGAGTACCTCGCGAGGTATTTTTTCATTTTGTACATTTCTTATCATATTATTATAATTATTGTTTTATTTATATTTTATTTTCACTTTTTTATTTTTCGTTTTCAACAGATATCTTGCGAGGGATAAGGGTTACCTCGCGAGGTAGTTTGCGTTTTGTACTTTGTTATTATATTATTATAAATACTTTTTTTTATTATATTATATTTTTTATTTTTATTTTATTTGATTTTTATTTTTTGTTTTAGTCAGATACCTTGCGAGATACAAGGAGTAGAGCTTTTTTTTTTTTTTTTTTGTTATATATTATTTTTAATCAAATATTGGTACCAGCGAGGTAGTAGTCGTATTTTTATATTTTATTTTCACTTTTCTTTTACTTTTTTATATTTTTATTGGATAACTTGTGTTGCCACTAGCCTAACTTTTTAAAATTATATTATTATTTTTTAAAAAAATCGAATACCTCGTAAGGTAGTCTATCTTTTTTCATTTATTTATTTATTTATTTTATTAATAATATACGTAATCCACGTTTTTATCTCTTTTTACTCTATATTCTTTTCATTTTTTTCTATTTTGTTTTTGAAGAAGATACCTCGCGAGGTACCACGGGTACCTCGCGAGGTATCTATCGTTTTCTTTTTCTTTTTATTTAACATTTTCCGTTTTAATCAGATACCTCGCGAGGTACAACGAGTACCTCGCGAGGTATTTTTTCATTTTGTACATTTCTTATCATATTATTATAATTATTGTTTTATTTATATTTTATTTTCACTTTTTATTTTTCGTTTTCAACAGATATCTTGCGAGGGATAAGGGTTACCTCGCGAGGTAGTTTGCGTTTTGTACTTTGTTATTATATTATTATAAATACTTTTTTATTATATTATATTTTTATTTTTATTTTATTTGATTTTTATTTTTGTTTTAGTCGGATACCTTGCGAGATACAAGGAGTAGAGCTTTTTTTTTTTTTCTTTGTTATATATTATTTTTAATCAAATATTGGTACTTGCGAGGTAGTAGTCGTATTTTTATATTTTATTTTCACTTTTCTTTTACTTTTTTATATTTTTATTGGATAACTTGTGTTGCCACTAGCCTAACTTTTTAAAATTATATTATTATTTTTTAAAAAAAAAATCGAATACCTCGTAAGGTAGTCTATCTTTTTTCATTTATTTATTTATTTATTTTATTAATAATATACGTAATCCACGTTTTTATCTCTTTTTACTCTATATTCTTTTCATTTTTTTTTCTATTTTGTTTTTCTGAAGAAGATACCTCGCGAGGTACCACCGGTACCTCGCGAGGTATCTATCGTTTTCTTTTTCTTTTTATTTAACATTTTCCGTTTTAATCAGATACCTCGCGAGGTACAACGAGTACCTCGCGAGGTATTTTTTCATTTTGTACATTTCTTATCATATTATTATAATTATTGTTTTATTTATATTTTATTTTCACTTTTTTATTTTTCGTTTTCAACAGATATCTTGCGAGGGATAAGGGTTACCTCGCGAGGTAGTTTGCGTTTTGTACTTTGTTATTATATTATTATAAATACTTTTTTTTATTATATTATATTTTTTATTTTTTATTTTATTTGATTTTTATTTTTTGTTTTAGTCAGATACCTTGCGAGATACAAGGAGTAGAGCTTTTTTTTTTTTTTTTTTGTTATATATTATTTTTTTACTCTATATTCTTTTCATTTTTTTTTCTATTTTGTTTTTCTGAAGAAGATACCTCGCTAGGTACCAGTCGTACCTCGCGAGGTATCTATCGTGTTCTTTTTCTTTTTATTTAACATTTTCCGTTTTAATCAGATACCTCGCGAGGTACAACGAGTACCTCGCGAGGTATTTTTTCATTTTGTACATTTCTTATCATATTATTATAATTATTGTTTTATTTATATTTTATTTTCACTTTTTTATTTTTCGTTTTCAACAGATATCTTGCGAGGATAAGGGTTACCTCGCGAGGTAGTTTGCGTTTTGTACTTTGTTATTATATTATTATAAATACTTTTTTTTATTATATTATATTTTTATTTTTTATTTTATTTGATTTTTATTTTTGTTTTAGTCAGATACCTTGCGAGATACAAGGAGTAGAGCTTTTTTTTTTTTTCTTTGTTATATATTATTTTTTAATCAAATATTGGTACCTGGCGAGGTAGTAGTCTGTAATGACTTCTTGAGCAGTTGGCAATATGGCCATTTTTTGCTACGATTAACAATAGATGGTAATTTAGCAACCATAATGCATCGTATTAAAATATAACTTTATTGATTATCACGATCGCTAGGGCTTAGGTCTTATGAAAATAGGCGAGAATCTGTGAAGGCAGCGCTTTTGGTCATAAGACAATGATGTTTTAAAGTGCTAGTGTTTACCTGTTTTATAAAATTCTTTTATTATTAACTTGGTCATCAAAGTAAATGAAAATTGCCATTTATGCGGGTTTCGGTTTATCTAGATAGCGTCAGAGCATTTTGACACGATCGGAGTCGGCATGACATTTTCTATTGATACATTAGTAAATTAGCGTGTACTGAGTGCGATAGCTATCCAGATTACGTGTTTTCTTTCTTTGAAAAGCTAATATACAATTGAATCTTGAAAAAGACAATGTTTGAAATTCAATTTATACCCTCGAGCGAGAGTTTCATTCATATTCGATAAAGCAATCATTACGAAGGAAAAGCTGGTTAGAGCTAAGCGTTGAACAAAGAAACATAATGGAAAACGATGCTTTAAGAAAAACAAAAGATAAGCCTAATCAATATATGCCTTTAATTTATTCGTATTCCATGTTAAGCTTATATAGAGGGTTCCATCCAAATTTTCCGAATGTAAGCTCCTCTCTCTAAGAGTTTCCCCGACGCGATAAGGTCGGGTCCCGATTAGCCCGCAAACTTGCCGAGTCTTTGGAGTTCTTGTTCTATGTATTATTAGAATTACCATAATTAGCCTGGGTTGCGGAATCTTTTCGTTTAACCTTCTTGTTATATTAGCCGCGATCAAGTGCTTCATTGCAATATCCCGACAATGGGAGGTGACCCGGAACCTCGTCGTTTATATTCAACTCGATTGCTAACGCCTATTTCATTGGCTATTTCGCCTTGTGATAAAATGCTCTTCCTGCGCCTTTTAACATCATTCCCTATTTCCACAGGAATCATAGACTCATGGCAAATGTAGGCGTTCTATAAGGAGTTTCTTTGGTGGATGTTTTAGCGATTGTTCGATTTCCCAAAGATCAAGGTAGTTGATCGGCCATTGTCGACCTTTATTATACGTTTATTTTACCATTAAGGATGACCTTGTTATTTGACCTCAGACACTAGTTTAGTTCATGGCAGTCCGGAATATTAGTGATCTTGTATTATTATTCATAAATCAAATTTTTTAAATTTTACTCCAAATTGAGTAGAGTTTAGATGTTTATTACTTATCTCATTACTCCTGTTTTCTCAGAACTTTAATTATATTAATTTCAATAAATCGCTGCACACGAGCCGAGGAGATCGTTGTGGGAGGTTATATTATCAATCCATTGGTGAAGTAGTCTCGCCACGATTAGCCATTATTGATTGCTTAATTCTTTTCTTGATTTATTATTTTAATGTCCATTTTTATATTTTAAAATGGCTGGGGCCGTGATGGAATGCGCCTTTTGAGCGTTAGTAATAACTCAGGCATGTTTCGTATTTACTATCGCATTGTCTTACAATTTCTTTAATCCGCCTCCAAGCGTCGGCCAATGTGCTTCTTGCTTTAGAGAAGGCTTTCATCAAGAGGCGCCTTAGTTTTTCATTTATCTTAACATTTGGCCCCTCCATGAATCTCGGCAGGGTACATACCCGCATTTCCATTTGGGTTCAAACACCTTAGCATGGGAGAATGTAATCCTTTTTATTAAAGTTGATCCTCGTTATCATTATTTACTTGGCCTTTTCGAATTAACATTTTTGCTTCCATTGCATTTTCCCAGGGATGAGTCCACGTTCAAGGTAGTCTTCTATTCGGCTTTTTCTATTTATTTTACCGTAAATAGCTATATCATGCATACCGGATTTTTGAGATTTTTCTTGGACAACCTTACGATGACAACCCGCACAGCTTAGTGCTTTTTAATTTTGATAAAATTTCGACTCTTTGCGTTTTCTCCTCGGAATGTGAGTAACGATTTGCTTCATCGAAACTTGACATCAAGTCCTTAGCCTTTAGAGATATTTTGGCCATTAGTTTTCCTTTAACTTTTTCATTACCCTCGATATTATTCGCGCATGGGTTTTAGCTTCGGTGAAAACCTTAACTCTTATTGGCCTCATTTTATTTTATTGAATTCTTATCTATCAAGGCCTCGTGATCGCTTGATTGTTCGAAGTTGGGAATTTAGATTTAATTAATGTTCAATTGTAACCCCCTTTTTACTCGATAATTACTCATTTTTTATTTCCTTTCGTGTTCGACGATCCGTCGATACCCACCTTTCCATTCGCGTTCGCATGGTTTCATCGGACCCTATTTTTAGGGTGAGCTTTTACGATGAAGTCGGCCAACGCCCTGTGACTTGATTGCATGGCGAAGCCGTAGGTGATGTCGAACTTCGGAGTTCTATCATAATTAGTCATCCTCATCGCTTTACCTTTAAACATGTAAGACTTGTCGATTTTTATTTGTTCACAACAACAATATTTGACCACGGAAATAAGGTCTTATTAATTAGGGATGCATAAGCGTAGCGAATGCCACTTTTTATAGCTTTTGGTATCGGATCTCGGCATTTGCGTGTGGTTTTTACGATGACAAAATAAATTTTTAATTTTCCATTTTTTGCCTCTCTTATTAAGGCATTATTTTTGTCGCTTCATTTTTTTCGACAAGTAAAGGAAAAAGACTCTGTTATTTTGAGGTTTTGAGATATTTTGGAGGATTGGTATTACATTGCTTTATTTCTCAAATTTTCATTTTCATTTTTAATTCCATTTCACTTGAAACTTGTCCTTCTTTAAGATTATATTGAATACGGTAAAGCCTTATCCTATTTTTGGCAAAAACCTTAATTAGGGCGGTCAATCTTTTTATTTATTTATTTATTTATTTTATTAATTATTTACTTAAATCTCCATCGTTCCTCTACATTTTACGGCTTTTTTTCTCATTTTTTATTTTTTTTTATGAAACCCAGGAACTTCCGAGTAGACGCGAAAGGTACACTCCGCGAGGAGTATCTATCGTGTTCTTTTTCTTTTTATTTAACATTTTCCGTTTTAATCAGATACCTCGCGAGGTACAACGAGTACCTCGCGAGGTATTTTTTTCATTTTGTACATTTCTTATCATATTATTATAATTATTGTTTTATTTATATTTTATTTTCACTTTTTTATTTTTGGTTTTAAACAGATATCTTGCGAGGGATAAGGGGTACCTCGCGAGGTAGTTTGCGTTTTGTACTTTGTTATTATATTATTATAAATACTTTTTTATTATATTATATTTTTATTTTTTATTTTATTTGATTTTTATTTTTTGTTTTAGTCAGATACCTTGCGAGATACAAGGAGTAGAGCTTTTTTTTTTTTTTTTTTGTTATATATTATTTTTTAATCAAATATTGGTACCTGGCGAGGTAGTAGTCCGTATTTTTATATTTTATTATTATTAGATTTTATTTT
>JAMWYP010000855.1:0-26909 GCA_025563575.1 Acacia pycnantha | reverse complement strand
CTGGACTTGTCTAAACTTCTCTAGGGACTCCAACCTATCCAACAAGCACCTTGAAATATGATGTAATCGTTGGGTAGTTGTTCGACTTTCGTCTCAGGTCTCTCCAACTTTGTGGGAGGTTTCAGTTATCATCGCTGTTGTAATTAGGAGACTCATAAACATCATTTACGAATGTACTCTTATTTCCTTACATCGATCTTGTAATTGTCTTTGTCGGCGAGTAGGTCGGTTTATTTTCTTGTAACGTAACTGTGTAACCCGACCAAGTATCAATATAAGGATTATTTACGCTTTTGCATATATCTTGAAATGAGTTGAATGCATGCCGTGTGTAGCTGATTGTTCTTTCCATAGCCGAGGTGGACTAAGCACCCACTCTAAGTTTGCCTCTTGATCCGCTTTTTGTCTATACACGCGTCGCTTCTTTTAACATTGATTCGGCATCAGTGCCACTCCTAACCCGGCTACGACCATCGCTGTCATCTTACCGTGCTTCCAACATCGAATGACTGGGTTAAGTGTATTACTTACGAACCGAGCTTCCTTTATCCGGGTTTCTCTTGCGACACGCTGTTCATACGATCTTAAAGATACGTCTTGTGTTTGTGTATTGTCACGTCGGCTGCGTACCACCGCCTTTCCGGACGTAGGTGCCGGGCCCCGGCGCTTGAAAAGCGCGCATTTAATGCTTGCGTTAATTTAGAAAAGACATCATTGCACTCTTTAGGGTTTATCCCATACGTAGCCTTTTTTCCACAATTGCCCTGTCGTTTCAAATTCAAACCTTTTGCCATGAGTTTTGAATTTCAAAAACCTATATATCTCATCTTTCACCATCATTTATACACTTTCTTCGCCAAACACTTTTCCTGCCTTCTGCATTGCCTCAGCGACTGCCTACTTGTGCCAATTCTTTGCTCATTTCTCGTAGAAATCTTCTATTAGGTATTCAGCTCTTCTTATTGTTAAAATCTTTTTCAATTTTTGTAATTGTCGTACCTTTAATGTTCGGTGCTAAAAACTTTCTGGATTCTCCATCACTTTGTTTGTGGTTCGGGGTTTGGGAAATGAACTTTGAGTAGAAGGAGTCTTGCGAGAATGTTCCTCGTGTTACGAGTTTTCTAGGTTAATCGAATTGCTCGCACCATATCCCCCACTTTGAACGCCTAAACTTCTTCTCTCCTTCCATATTTAGTGGATCAATGTCTCCATGGACCCATAGACATGCATGGCAAAAACGTTCTAAGCATTTCCGGACGTTTTATGCCCCAATCCAGTGTTAACCAGGTATATGATACTTTCTAATTTTACCCTTTTTCACTTTTAGGTCTGGATGGCATCATCATCTCATTGCCCATGTGTCTTCCACCGCGGATGAGTGTAGTTTGACCGGTTCGTCGAGGGTCAAACTCGCCCGAAAGGCTATCTACCATAAAGAAACCGATATTAAAAACACCACGACCGCGAGAGAATTCCCTCGGCTTCGGTATAGTGCGAGATGGACACGGATATTAGTAGGACTTCCCTTGGATGATGAATCGGTAGCCACAACCGGTCAAAGAAAAGCATGTCTCACGAGCCTCATTTCTTTTTCTTCTACCGAGATGTTGTCACCCTTCTTGGTGTCGGGTTCCCTTTCTGACTTTCAAATTGACCTTTTAAACCATCATGCACGGCTCCCACGCAAATTCATCCCAATGGTGGGCATTCGCCATCGCTTTTGAGAACCTTTGCCGGGAATTGTGTATACACTATATAGTCCGGTTTTTATGACCTTCTATGCTCCTTTAGAGGCGAACACTTTCCAAGGTAGTGGCACCTTTTGGTTTGGGTGGACGACTTTTCGAGGAGAAGCGAGCATATGCTCTTTAAAGCTTTCATTGATTCGTGGAAGAACTTTAAGACCGCTTTCGTCAAAGTCAAGGCTGTTCCATTCCGGTGTCCCAGGTTCCTTAAGAAGTCGCTTTTGGGGTCTTTGGAGGGAGATTCCCTCTCTATTGGATGAATGTCCATCATAAGTTTAAATCAGGGATTATGCTCCCAACCCGGCCCGGTTTACAGAAGGCGAGGATGCGGCCATGGTGAAACTCACCAAGCTTTCCGGCTGGAATCACGCATGGACCACTGTAAGTATATCCCTACTACTTTAACCGGACGCGGCGCCCCAAAAGTATGGGATTAGATATTTATATACCCCGCAGATCATGGATGGTCCTTTGCCATTACACTTCTTATTGACATTCTTCTTTTCGTGCGAATTCAACCAATGGGAAGGCACGAGTTCATTGGTCTATTTAGAGAAGTGCCCGCGAATCCGCTGCCAATCTGTCAGGTTCTGCTCCTCCTCTCGCGAGATGACCTACAGTGGGTAGCGTACCCATTGGTCCCGAAGTGGGCTGTTCTGAAGCGGCTACAACCGCCAAGGCACCCGTGATCGTACCATATTTTTATACGATTTTCGGGATTAAATTGGGATTTTTAATGCATTTTACGGGACGTTATTGCATGATTAAGCATTATTTTGAGTTAGAGATATTTGTATTGAATTAAATGTAATTAGGGGTAAAATGGTCATAATTTGTTAATTATTCATGCAAATGATTTCTTGGACTTTTGATGCTACATTATGTTTAATCTTGCATTGTAGGTGTTTAAGAAGAAAATGGAAATTTTTGAGGGTCGAATCAATGATTTGAAGATTGGGGAAAATTACAAGAAAGGCCCCAACAATTTCTAAAAATTGGAAATCAAAGAAGAAAAGGGCCGAGAGACAAATTACGAGAAAAATACCCGATTGTTTTGGGAATCTCGATTCGCCCCAAAAATATTTTGAAACTTCTCACTTAGGTCCTCTCCAAAACTTTTCACACTTTCACTTAGGTCCCTGGTCAAAACTCTGCGTTTTGACCGGGGACATTTGAAAACCTAATGAACGAATGGAGACTGGGGGGAGCGCGCGGAAAGAAAAAACGAAGAAAAGGGAGGAATGGATATTCGAAAGGGAAGAACGAGAAGCGAGAGACCTTGGAGCTTGGACGGACCTTCTTCTTCTTCTTTCCTCCTGCGGCGACTCCCTTTCCCTTCACCTTCACCGTCATGGGTGAGCTTGCCCACACCACCATCTTCTTCATTGATCACAGCGGCTCCTTTTCCCACGCCCATGGAACCCGGCGCAGAAGAGAGGGAGCCCGGAGAGAACGAACGAGGCCGCGAGCTTGGACTAGGCGGAATCACCTTCGAGCTCCGTCTCCCCTCTTCATCGTTTTCACCGGCCACCACCATCGGTCTCCTCGGGTTCACCGCCATCTCGGTTACGAATCACCGCATCGGTAGCTCCTCCTTTCCATTGCTCCATTCTGGTCCCTTTCATCGTCGAGTGGAGTTGAAGCAATGAGACACCGAGTTCATTGTCTCTTGGAGATGGATTAGAGCTGGAGTTTCGAGCTAAATTAGGGAGTTTATTTTGTTCAATCCATTTTCTACGATTATATTTGGATTTTCTAGTTTGAGGGATGTTGGTTTATATTGTTGAGTCTTAGTTTACCCGGTTGGATAACTTTGTGGATTGAACTCATGTGATTGGATTGGATTTTGTTGCTTGTTGGATTTATATATATGTATTTCCTTATTGATTCAATGATATTGTGCTTTCTACGTGGTATTGTTAGATAGTATGATTGAATTTGATTAATTGAGTGGCGTGGTATCGCATTCATATCAAGAGGAACCAAGTTGCATTAATTTAATCCTAATCACACACTAAGTGGTTTTAAACAATATCTCAAGAGATAGTAGTTTGCTACGGTAGTAGGAACTACTATTAATTGGGAATATTGGACTCAAGTGGTATCTTGGGGTTTTTCATTTAGACTTAGTGCAAATTTACTCCTATATTTAATTGAACTATGATAGTCATATCACATTTCCAAGAGCATTCATACTCATTTTCATACCCGTTCCATTTTATAAAGAAAATACCAAAAATAATATTTAGGATTTAATTAAATTGCATTCCTATTTTAGTTTGTTAATTGAAAAAGCCAAAACCTATTTTTCCCCTTGTTTTCATTACATTCACATGACATTTAGATTATTTAGGATTCAATGAAAGGCTCCTCGAGAGAAACGATCCTAGGTTTGCCTATACACAATCCTTGGTTTATTTTTGATTGTGGACCCCAAGGCTAAAGACAAAAAGGGCCTCATCAAATGGCGCCGTTGCCGGGGAGCTAAGTAATTGGCTCCCTAGGTAATCTAATTGTCAAATTCACTTTTGACAAGGGGTTTCTCGTGTGAAGCTTGTTAGTTTTGCATTTTTTTTATTTTTCATTGCATATAGTTTAGGATTTTTGCATTCGGGTAGTTTACATAGCATTCATTGCATTCTTGAATTGTCTTGACTTGGTAGCTTCTGTGTGGTGTGTTTGCATTAAATTTGATATGATGTTGAGCTTAATTGTTTGAATTCACCATGTCTCCAAGTTGATTCATAGATACTTGCATCTTTTGTCATTTTTTTTAGATTCATTTTCTTAGTTAGATAGATACTTGTAATTCATTTGAGAATTAATTGTATTGAACTTTTATGGCTTGGTTTAATGGTAATCAAGATTCACCTATTCAATCCCACTCTTTTGTAGGAGATTCGACCGAAGGGAAGAGTCTATATCTCATAGCATCGATTCCATACTACAAACAATACGGGCTCTTCAAGCTAACTTGGGAATTCAAGATGAAAATCCAATTGGTCAAGAATGTCATGGTCCATCCCACCACCCATATCATCAACCTTACCACCAACCTCCATTTCAACCAAATCAGTCACCACACCTACCCTATAGATCATACCATGAGCCTTCTCCACCACCATACAACCCATATTATGAGCCTTCTCATAATCCTCTACCATCAATCGCACGCCATACCATGAATCTCCGCCTTCATTCCATACCACTTCCCGACCATGTCATCCATATCATTAATCCTTATATCCATTTGAGCAACCTTATGGACCCCATTCTCAACCTTGTGTGCCAAACCAAGAACCTACCACTAGTGAAGTCTTTAGAAAATTGCAAAATCAAGTGACTCAAACGGTAGACGAGGAGCGGTCATACAAGGCCAACTTTGACCATCAAATGGACTTGATAATGAGACGAATGGAACATCAAGAGAAAGAGAATGAGAGAATGGAAAAGGAAATTGAGCGTCTCACTCAGCAATCACAAGTGTTGAAGACTAATTTCCAAGAAAACCTCTTCCCATGTTCACACATACACAAGAAGCGGAGCAATTGAAGAAAGAAAATCAGGAGTTGGAGAAAGGAATGGAGTGGCCTACACAAGAGCCTTCTATGTGTCATACTCCACAAGAGGCTTGCTCATCACATACACTTACACATGAGCCACCCACTCCACCATGCCCTGAACATCCATCCCAACCCTCTACTCTTCAACCTTCCCAACTAGATGCTTTCCTCACCTTGCCATATATGGATGCTCAAACCCTTGCCCTAAGAAGAATGTATGACGAACTAAAGGTTCGGCATCTACATTTATTCAATCTCAAAGAGGTACTTCATCGTGAATTCTTTGAGGAAATAGAAGAGGAAATGGAGGACATTGAAAAATTCAACAAGGCAATTGTTCACCATGTGCTATGGATTAAAACCGAAGGAGAAGAAGGAGTTCCATGGTCATGTACCTCCAATGATGATGGGAAAACCGAAGAGCAACACCTAAATGCCACTTCACAAGTTGAAGTTTCCAATCCTTCGGTACTTATTCCCACACAAGCACAAGAGGTGCAGCAAGTACAAAAGAGCATTGAAGAGTCTTCTCTACCATTTGGTAATGATCCTATCCTTATAGAAGTAGACTCTCTTACTACTTTAACTAGCGAAGCAATTAATGATTTTAGTGATAATGAGGTGGATGAGGAAATCATTGTTGAATCGCCTCAAATGTTTGAAAATGTAATTGCTCAACCCATTAGTTCTAGTAGTAGCGATTCAATTGTACTTGTTGATGAGTGTGCTCCTACTTCTTCATGTGATGCTTTAACTGTTGAAAATGCTTATCTTCATAGTACTAGTGATGATTGTAAAAAATTGAATGAAATATTTTCATGTACTTGTGCGGAAGATCAAATATGTGTAGATTGTTATCATGAAAAATGCCACTTCTTGGTTGAGTTTCGAAAGAAAGCGTTTAGTGAAGTGGTTGATTCTACTATTGATCATAATGCACTCTCTTGTACTATTGATGATAGCATGTATGAAATTATGAACATGTTGACTCTTGCATGGATGATAATGTGGTTGATTTGAGTGAAAAGATCATAGCCATAGAATTCTCATTGGATTACTTCCTTGTAGCCTTGTTGGTGACAAAGATTCGAAATTTTAATTGATAAAACATTGCATGTAGGTGAATCTTTTCAACAAGTGCTTTCTTGTGACTTACCACCTGACTTAGAAAAGAAAAATAATTGTTTTGAATCTTTAAAGGCTCCAGGTGGTGATGATTTGAAAAATTTTCTTCCTTCTTCCACTCTTTCGCCTTCCATCTCTTGTGATTGCAATGCTGATGTGGTGTACTCCAACACTAAGTTGGATTCCACACCTTCCACTTTGCAATCACAAGAGAATTTTCAGAATATAACTGCTTGTATGACTCCTACTGATGGGAGTAGCATTGATTTCCTTGGATGTGATAGTTACTTGGAGAGTTTGATTCCTAAAGTATCCTTAATTCACTTGAAATCTCTCCATGTTTCTATTTTTGGATGGGATCTTGCTGGTTGCTTGTCTTCTTTACGGGCACATTCTTGGAAAGGTCCTCGATGGAACCAACATCCACCGTACATTCTTGGACCTCTTCCAATTGATCTGAACCACCTCCACCAAGGAAAATCAATGCGGGAGAAGATGTAGTAAAATATAAATGCATGATTCTCATCGGGGATGAGAACTTCTCCTTCAAGAGACTCAAGATACTCTAACACAGGTTGTCTCTTTCCTCACTTCTTTTCTTCCTAATTCCTATGATTATTTGGGCTTAATTGTTGTATGAGGAAGATAAGTGTGGGGGAGGGACACAATCTAGTAGAAAAAATAGAGCTAATTTAGTTTAGTAAGCGAGAATAAGAACCCCTATGTGTGCTTTGCATTCTCTTGGTCACTACCCTACTTAATTACCATTGTGCCTTGAATTTTACCTTGTTTATCATTCTCTTTAGAGTGATTTTTCACATTGAGGACAATGTGTTGATTAAGTGTGGGGGAGGGGAATACATTTTGAATCCCAATTAAATGGTTGTTTTTAAATGAGAAAATGCCTAAAACTAGAGAGAAAAAAAATTCTTTGAGCTTTCATGAGATCTAGTGTTTTGGCAACTTTTTAAAACCATATTTTGTTTTTCAAGTGAATGGGAAGAGAAATGAAACCACACTTGGATTTTTAGTAGATGTTTTGTGGTTAGTTTACCATGCAATTGATTTTGTTAGAGTGAGCATTGGAGAAAAACCTTGTTGGAAGGATATTTGAGCCTTAAAGTCTTTTCAAGTGTGCATATTCACTTGGGTTTTCACCTTCTAGAACTTGTTTCCATTCTTTTTCAAAACGGTATTTGCGTTATTGTGATGAAAATGAAAGAGGCATTCAATTCTAAACCATTTTCACCCAAACACAAACCTACATTCATCTACCATTTGCTTCCCATTTTGAGCCATTCTTATGTTGTATGCATGTCATTACTCATAGTGTTCATAGTATTCTAAAAATCAAAGAGAATTGCCAATAAAAATTTGAAATGCCATATATATGAAAAAAAAAAAGAGAAAAAAAAGGAAATAAAAGAAAGAAAGAAAGGTACTAAAAAAAAAAAAAAATAAATGAATAAGGCATTTGTTCATCAATTTTCAAAAGAATTGGCAAAAGTTTGTAAAGTTATTCGGATACTATGAACTTGGTTATTAAGCGTGACTTGCATAAAAACTATTTTCTTTTTCTCATTAATTCATACCATTTAGCCTTCATCCATCATTACAAGCCTTTAAAGTCCTCTTGATTCATTTCATTAATTGCTATTAGCAGTGGAGATATTAGAGTTGTTACAAGTCTATGGTAAGGTGTTGATTAAGTGAACTAGAGTGAAATTATTTCAATAGGGAGAGATGCGTGAAACAGGTTATAATACCTTGAGAGTTCTCCCATGCTTCATTTTAATATTTTGGATTGTATGGTCACTAATTTCTTTGCATCGCTTGATTATGGCTAGTGTTGGCTTGATGAATTAGATTGATTAATCCATTGCCTTCAAATTATGAAATTGCTCATATTTCAAATGCATTAGTGATTTCGATTTGGAATTATGTACTTAATTTCCTTTGTTCAGAGTACAAAGGTCTAAGTGTGGGGAATTGATCGTACCATATTTTTATACGATTTTCAGATTAAATTGGGATTTTTAATGCATTTTCTGGGACATTATTGCATGATTAAGCACTAATTTGAGTTAGAGACATTTGTATTGAATTAAATGTAATTAGGGATAAAATGGTCATAATTTGTTAATTATTCATGCAAATGATTTCTTGGGCTTTTGATGCTACATTATGTTTAATCTTGCATTGTAGGTGTTTAAGAAGAAAATGGAGATTTTTTAAACGAAGAAAAGGGAGGAATTGGATATTCGAGAGAAGGGAAGAACGAGAACGCGAGACCTTGGAGCTTGGACGGACCTTCTTCTTCTTCTTTCCTCCTCACCGGCGACTCCCTTCCCTTCACCTTCACCGTCGCCGGTGAGCCTGCCCAAAGACCACCATCTTCTTCATTCGGTCACCCGACGCTCCTTTTTCCCACACCCACGGAACCGAGGCCGCGAGAGAGGGAGCACCGGAGAGAACGTAACGAGGCCGCGAGCTTGGACTAGGCGGAATCACCTTCGAGCTCCGTCTCCCTCTTCATCGTTTTCACCACCACCACCATCGGTCTCCTCGGTTTCACCACCATCTCGGTTCGAATCACCGCATCGCAGCTCCTCCTTTCCATTGCTCCATTCTGGTCCCTTTCATCATCACTGGAGTTGAAGCAATGAGACACCGAGTTCATTGTCTCTTGGAGATGGATTCGAATGGAGTTTCGAGCTAAATTAGGGAGTTTATTTTGTTCAATCCATTTTCTCGATTATATTTGGATTTTCTAGTTTGAGGGATGTTGGTTTATATTGTTGAGGCTTAGTTTACCAGTTTGGATAATTTTGTGGATTGAACTCATGTGATTGGATTGGATTTTGGAGCTTGTTGGATTCATATTTATGTATTTCCCTTATTGATTCAATGATATTGTGCTTTCTACGTGGTATTGTTAGATAGTATGATTGAATTGGGTTAATTGAGTGGCGTGGTATTGCATTCATATCAAGAGGAACCAAGTTGCATTAATTTAATCCTAATCACACACTAAGTGGTTTTAAACAATATCTCAAGAGATAGTAGTTTGCTACGGTAGTAGGAACTACTATTAATTGGGAATATTGGACTCAAGTGGTATCTTGGGGTTTTTCATTTAGACTTAGTGCAAATTTACTCCTATATTTAATTGAACTATGATAGTCATATCACATTTCCAAGAGCATTCATACTCATTTTCATACCCCATTCCATTTTATAAAGAAAATACCAAAAATAATATTTAGGATTTAATTAAATTGCATTCCTATTTTAGTTTGTTAATTGAAAAAGCCAAAACCTATTTTTCCCCTTGCTTTTATTGCATTCACATGACATTTAGATTATTTAGGATTCAATAAAAGGCTCCTCGAGAGAAAACGATCCTAGGTTTGCCTATACGCAATCCTTGGTTTATTTTTGATTGTGGACCCCAAGGCTAAAGACAAAAGGGCCTCATCAAATGACCCATAGCGTTCCGCCCCCAAGGAGGGATCGAAAGGCGCAGAAAAGAACGAGGAAGTCCAGGGTAAGCGGGTTGCCCAAGATCCACCAACTATGACTCCAACGCCAAAGCCGGTTGCTGAAGATCCACCTGTCATTACAGCGCCTAGCTGTTTACAGTTGTCAAGATCCACCGCCTATGACTCCAACTCCGCCTCCCCGGATCCTTCAAGTCCGCCCACATTCTCGACGCCTAGCACCCATGCGACCATGTCCGGAGGCTAATTCGTTATTTAAGCTTTAGTTGGATCAATGAGAAATAGGTGGTGAATTGTAACCAAACAGAATTTTTAAGAATTAAATAAAGAGTAAGAATTCGAATCAAGAATTGCAAGAATAATTTTTAGAAAAGATAAGTAATTAAGAAAAACGCAGCTAGGGCATAGAATTCCCCTATGTTCCTCTAAGTATTTGAATTAAGTCCTAATTGATTATTATTCCCACGACCGACGACCAATTCTCTAAAATTAGACTAAGTCCCAATGTCTGATGCTACCTTAATCCGTTATCTTTGAAAACAACCTAATGTCTTAGTATTGTTTAGAAAAACCAATTTGTTTACCGAATTATGAGATCGCATAAATTCGTAGCCTATGTCTAGGTCATGCAATTCTACGATGAATTAACGGTTCTACTTAAATGTACTAACATCTCTATGTTGTCATACACTAACATATGAGCAATCTAAAAGGCGATCACTCTTTTAAGAAAGCGTTAAGCACATGTAATCCATTCGATCAAGAAACAATAATCAAATAAGATTCCAAATAAATAAATTCACATAGGGTTCATCCTCCACTAACTACTAAAGGAAACTAGCAAGCATGGCTAGGTTAACAATTTAAAAGAGATGAAAAGCAAACTATTCTTGCGTCTTCGTCAGTCCGTCTTTTCTTTCGCTGCGTCTTCTAATATTCTCGGCTTGCGTCCTTCTCGTTCCTTTTATTCCGTTGTTGCGTCTGCATCTGTCTTTCTAATATATATATCTTGCTTCTCTGCTTTTTCATTTTGTCTTCTTTGCGTCTTTAATATATATATATATATATATATATATATTTTTTTTTTTTTGAAAAGAATAGATAATTAAGGCCGTTGTGACTTGTGATCTTTGATATATATTCCTCTGATTCCTCCATTTAATATATATATATATATATATATATATATATATATATATATATATATATATATATATATATATATATATATATATATATATATATATATTGTTTTCCTTGGGCTTTTGGCATTTTGTGCGTGATCTTTAATGTGGCATATAATTAAAGATATAATATTATAATAGAATATAATCATATATTATTTTATTATATCATTTTCAATTTAATTTGTTGCCTCTTCTCGATGACATAATATCTCCTGCACAATAAAATAGGATATCAATAGATTTTCTGTTATAATATCATTTTGTCCTATATTTAATTAAAAAATAGATAAGTACATAAAGATAATTAAATAAGTACAAAATATCAATAAATTCAATCCAATATATCCCGAGAATCTACCATTATTTAATTATAAAATATCTACTTATCACTGCTCCTTTCTGCTCTCCCTCGAAACCCACCAAGGACAAAAGCTCAAAGTGGCCGATATTGAACTGCACGCCTACCAGGCGGCCTCCACGGTTCGGTCTTATCTTGCGCTTAGGATCCAAAATGCCGTTCGGTCGTAGGCTTTGAATGATAAGGCCAATCAACTTTTTGAGTTAAGCGGCATTCTTGAAGGATTGAGAAAGGAGAAAGAGCGGGCGCATGGAAGACTTGCGGGTCTCCAAGATCGAGCGGGGAAGCTATGGCAACAGTGGTTATTGCCAATAAAAGGTGGAGGCGGCGGTTGAGGAGGTTGTCGCGGCTCGGTCCGAGTTGGATCACAGGCGAGCTGGATTATCGCTACGCGAGGATGGGTTGCGTCATCTTGAAGGTCTCCGCCTTCGGGACGCGGCCGTAATCCGGAAGGTGACCTCGGAGAATGACCACTTGAACGACGTGCTTAGACAAAAGATGCGAGATCTAGTGATTGCACAGTCTAAGCTTGAGAAGTATGGCCGAGCCGCCCGACTATCCTTCGAGAATGTTGTGGATCAACTTCGGGCCTTGAACCCGACATTACTCGAACATGGAAGGGTTGGATGTTGAGGCCTATGTCAATGATAAGGGAAATTTATTCCAGTAGGGGTTGAGGAGAGCGAGGATGACCGGCCGTCTCAATCCGTTCTTGAGACGCAATCACAACTTTGACCCAATTGTATTTGCCTTGTGTTCATTGAGGGCTTTTGTTTTGCCCTGGTTTTGTATGTTCTGTCCATAGGCCATAACTTCCTTCGTATAAGCCGCTTATACGAATAAATATTATTATATACATCGTTCTTTGTACTTGTAGCGTCAAGTCTTATATTTTGTCTTATCGCCACAAACTTGCTTGCATGCTTCTTGATTTTTAACAACTAAAGTCGTAATCAAAGAATTAACAAGAATGCGAATCATGATGTTTATAGGCGAGCTTTATGGCTCGGAATTCAAACATATTATGACTTGTACGTGATGTTGGAGGATGGGTTTCGTTACCCTACCCTCTACATGCTTCGTTGTTACATGATTTTTGAAAACGGATTTATCTGAATTCTTCATGTTTACTTGCGACATGATTCGAGGGACGGGTTTCATTACCCTGCCTTCTTCATGTCTTTACACGCCATGACTTTATAAAACCGGGTTTTAACCATCCTGGGTTTATCATGTATGACTTATACGTGCTTTCGGATGTCGGATTTAAATACCACGACTTGTATGTGTTTGTGTTACGCGTGATTTTGGAAGACGGGTTTCATCACCTTGTCCTCTACATGTTTTATCTTTACATGAGTTTTTGAACACGGATGTTATTCTCTGAGTTCATCATGTTTAACTATGACTGGCTTTAAGAGGCGGGTTTTGTTACCTTGGCCCCCCGTCTTGATATGACATGCCTCCCGAACCCGGGTTTAATTACCACAGGGTTTATCACGTCTAAAGTGTACATGATTTTGGAAGCGGTTTTAATATCCTTGCTTCTACATGTTATATCATTAAAAGGTGGACATCGATCTCACTTGTAGAAACTGGAAAAGCCATTCTTTTATTCATAGATTTGTGTTTATAACACTTCTTACGATAAACAAAGAAACAACATGCCGGCTTCCCACGAGATAAACTCATGTCGGGTCCTTCTAATGAAACCGCCCTTGTCAGGACACATACTTGACTATAGTAAGCCTTCAACTTGTCGGCATTCCGGGTTCGTTTGACAGCCCTCTTTTGCAACGTCTCCAACTTGTAGGCTCCTTTACCGAGACTTTCCGTAACCCTAAGGGCCTTCCTAGTTGGGAGCCGGCTTTCCCTCGGCGGCATTCTTGTTACCGATGTCGGCCCTCAGAAGGACGAGACTCCCCTTGTCAAAAGACCGAGGAGTCGAACCTTCTTGTTGTACCGAGGTTGAGATGAGGCTGTTTAGCTGCCGGATCCCGACAGGTGTGCCGCGATCGAACTTCGTCTACCATATATAACTCAACCGCGATTGCGTCATTGTTTTCTTCTTCATTTTGAAGCGTTGTAACCCTTCGTCAAGGCGATTCTCCGATTTCCACCCGGTATCGTGGCTTCACATCCATATGTTACCTTGAAAGGTGTTTCCTCGGTTGACGATTGGGCTCGTCCGATATCCCCACAGGACATAAGGTAGTTGGTCTACCCAACTAGATGTAGCATCTTCCATCCGCTTCTTCAACCCGTCTACGATGACCTTATTGGCGCCTTAGCTTGCCGATTAGATTGCGGATGTTCCACAGATCTGCGAAGTGTTGTTGTATATTGAAATCGGCTACCAACTTTTGAAAGCCTTTGTCAATGAACTGTGTTCCATTGTCGGTGACAATCTCTCTTTGGTATGTCGAAACGATATAATGCTTCGTTGTAAGAACTTTTGCACCACTGCTGATGTGATTGTGGCCACTGGTTCTACTTTGATCCATTTCGTAAAATAATCGACCGCCACGATGAGCCATCGCAGTTGCCCAGCCGCTCGCTTGAATGGTCCCAAAAGGTCCATTCCCCATTTAAAAAATGGCCATGGTGATGAGATTATCTGAAGTGAGGCGGGATGTGACTTGATGGTGTTAGCATGCTTCTGGCAGCTGTCGCATTTCTGAACATGATTTTTAGCATCCGTCGTCATGGTGGGCCAAAAATATCCAGCTCTTCTTTGCTTTTGGCCAAGGCCTTAGCTCCCATGTGATGACCGTTAATCCCTTCATGAATCTCCATCGGGGCGTAGCGAGCTTCATTTGCCGCGAGGCACTTCATCATGGAGAATGCGGACCTTTTCGATATAGCTGGTCATTGACGAGTGTGTGCAAGTGCCGTTCTCATGAGCTTTTTGCTTCTAATGGTTTATCGGGCATGATTCCCCTTTCCAAATAATCCGCAATAGGCTTCCTCGGTCGCTTGATTACGAAATGACCATCACGCAACTTGGTTAGGAAGGCTTTGTTGGACGATAGTACGGTGATTGCCGGGACTCTTTGTGGATGCCAATTTCGACGGGACATCGGCCCTTACGTTGTCCCCTCTTGGAATGTGCGCCACCGTTACTTCGTCAAACTCGACCATGATCTCCTTCACCTTCCCCAAATACTTAATCATTAAGGGTCCTTTGGCTTGGTAGGTTCCATTGATCGAAGCTACCAGCGTGAATCGGTGGAAACATGTATTCGGCGAGCCCCACTTTCCTTAGCTTGGAGCAAGCCGACTATTAATGCCTCACACTCCGCTTGGTTGTTGGAAGTTGGGAAGTTGAAGCGTAGATTAAAATTATTTATTTAGATTAAAATTATATGTTGCTTTTTGAAATTTTTTGCACCCAATATCACAAATTAATTAGTTTTAAGTTACGCACCACGAAATATTTATCTTGTAATACCGTATTGCGGAAACTAATTAATTTGAGATACTGAGTGTAAAAAAAAAAATCAGAAAGCAACATATAATTTTAATCTAAATAAATAAAACATATAAAAAATTTAAAAAAATAAAATAAAATGTGTTTGTCCTTCTAATTAGAGGGACAAGCACATTAAGACAAGCACCTAATGTGATCTTCCTTTAATACAGTAAAGACAATGTAAAGCCATGAGACGTACTCGTTTTAGTTCATCGTCTCAACTATATCTCTGTCAGACATTGTCTTTACTGTATTAAAGAAGATCCATTATTTATTGCGCTTGGGCAAGTTTGGTGGAACTCACTTGTTTTCCCTCGCATATTTTAATGCCCTCTCTTATATACTCACACCCCCATACCACTGTAGCCTTTTCATTTTATTAATTATTTCTTGTTTTTATTCAATCAGCACAGAGGCGTAAAAATAAGTGAATTTTTGTTGTTGTTGGCCATCCGATATCTAGAGTTTCGTTCGACTAATCCGGATCCGACCGGGTCGTACACACTGGCTATGGTAGGTGAGTCTCCCATGAGTTTTACTGCATTCACAAGACTCAACTCGAGATTTGCTTAAGTGGCCATGGACTATTTGGCCCAAGATGTGGTATGCTCTTGTCATCTTATTTATTTGTTTCCTTTTTGGTTATATGAGCTGTTGTGGAGTTCATTTTCAAGTTACTAATGATTACTTGTAAAGATAATTGTATGTAGCATAACAAGATTTTACAAAATGCTTATAGAAACAGTTAATCATTTGTTGGAGTCTCATGATAATGGGCTGATTTATTTTCTGATTAGCATGGTTTATCACATGATATATTAGTATCGTAGTCAATTTTCTTGATTTATATTCATGCCTTATGCTATCTTTATGATGTATATAATTCCCTGTTCTCCATCTTAATTTCTGAGACTAGTTGGGTGTTTGCCGCATCCAATGGAGTTAGGCTCGTTTGTATTGCAGGAGATTAAATTTTAAACAGAAGATAGTATAGAGATCCGTCTTATAACATTGATTAACTTTGTGGAGTTATATTAAAAAAACATAAGAACTAAATTAAAAAATAAGGTAGATTATAGGACCATCCCGTTGAACAACCAACAGTTCGACTATGAAATTAATCCTTTGTTATTTCCTCGTAGTATCTAGATGGCACCCTCCGTTGTTGATCTACATTATGGAGTTTTTAAGGAAGAATATGGAAAGAAATCCGCAAGAATGAATAAAGAGATATGACAGGGGAATGTCCAGTGACATTGATGGAAAATGGAAGTAAAAACAGAAATTTTTATTTTCTTACATAGGTGTGTTTCATATGTAAAATGATAATCTGTATCCTTCCTTTGTTGTTCCCTCATTTTTTTGGGGGCTCTTTAGACAATAGGAAGGAAAACTCAGAACAGAGCACGGTTTGATTATGTGGTAGATGAGTGCTTTTCCTGAATGGTCAGAATGATCTTCTAGGTTAATCACACTTGGCTAGCTAACTTGTCATATGGGCTATGGCGCCTTAATAAAAGCAACTTACGTTCTTTAGCTAAACATGGAAAGGACTCGTGTTTGAAGATATTTGTCTAAGTCTTGTATGTCTATGTATCCCACGTGTCGTTTCAAAGTTATCTATAAGATAGTACAATTATGTCTCAGACTTCTGAGCTTCTACAAATGTTGTGAGAAGTGTAGTTGTAAACCAGGTTATAATTTTGGGTGTACGGAAAAACAAAAGAAATATCATTTGGAAAGCCATACGATCATTTAGAGTTGGGAATCGGGGGTCGGCTGGCTCTCTAGGGCCGGCCGTGAAGGCGAGGGCCTAACAAGGCTGGCCCTCTAGGACCCAAGATAAGAAAAACATCTTTTTCAAAGCGACCGAGAGCATCGGGGCGGGCGAAATACTATTCCAAATTTTAGTTATTTTTCCTTTGTTTTATTTAAAGAAATATAATTAGTAAATTACAACACGAATCATAAGCACTGTCACTAATTCATAATCAAAACAAACTATGTCACAAATAACTCACATAAAACATAAGAAATAAGCGACATTAGTACGATGACTATTATTGTAACAAATAATTTAATTTGTTAAACATAAGAGTAATTTTATTTGCAACAAATAATAAATCAAATCATAAAATTAGAGTATAGTTATTATGTATTTGTAGTTAAATGGATAAATAACTCTATAACAAATACAAAAAATATATAATTTAATAAATTAAAAAAGAAAAAAAAAAGAAAAAGCTACATATTTTATGATTCAAACTTGTAGTTGTACTGCTTATTTGGTTTTATGTTGATGTTGATTCCTTTCTTCAAACTTGCAGCATGAACAGACATGATTCATATAAATCAAACTTGCAACTGATTGTTATTTCAAGTAAAAACCATGCCACATTAATAATAGATAAAGCAGTATAACTTTAAGTATTCCATGATTATTATGCGTGTAAAGACAGGAACTCACGTACTTATTTTAAAAGAAACTCTGCTGAATGCTGAAAAGTCCACTCCATACTGTTAAAGACATTGAATCAACATATAAAAAGGCTAACATGTCTAATTAAAAACTCATACAATATTAAGGTTGCTGAACAAGAGACGTTTTGGGAGCAACACTGCTGAAATTAAAACTACATGAAATAAAGAGCAGTAAATAAAATAAGTACGTTCAGTACAGTAAAGATGTGAGGCTGTGGTTCTAATATGCGCCACTTGGTCCAATGAAGAACATGCATAGGCAAACATTGCACTTAAACTAAACCAACTTAGTTAGGGTCTTCTTCAGCCTCACTGACGAACCCAAGCTGCATCCCCAGTGTAGTTGCAGACAGCAAAGGCAAGCTTCCTTCTGATTCATGGTTTCTCCACTCCTTGCATGATTTCCTCGGATTGGTGTTGTTTTCATATAACTGTCACTCAGAAGATTCTGAATAAAAATCCCGTCATCTGTACTCCTTTGCATCTTAACTCTCATGTAAGGTATATACATTGAGATGATGTTTAAATGCTCAAAGTGGTGTCAGAAGCTGTGAGGATCAGCATTCTCTCATTCAGTATCAGCTAGCCCTTGTGTCCTCATGATATCATACAAGCAACAAATAAAGTTTATATTACATGAGTTGGTAGCTGGATTTGCAGTGTGTTATACTGTTATCCCTTTATTCTTTGTTTAATGTCCTTTATTTAAATGCAGGTTGAAAACTTTTGCTTTATCTGTTTATGTTTTGAATCTGCAAGGGTACTCATTTTTTAAGGAAAATTTTAAATGCATTAAAAAACAAAAAAAATATAAACAAAAAAAATATATATCAAAAAAATATTTATGAAATTAAGTGAATACTGATGATGTAATAAGATAGACAATTATTTTACAAACCTGTCATTTAAAAAGTAAGACTAAGTACGGTTAGAAATGCAACTATATAAATTACAATGAAGGTGACACTCAATAAGTTCAAGTAAATATATTTTAATAACAAAAGTACATTACAATAAAAATAATTATAATGTCACCCTTCTAGGCTTTATTTTTTGAAATTACATCATAATTGCCTTATTATCAATACTATAAAATAAATCATAATTTTAATTCCCTTATTTTAAAATTTCATCATAATTTAAGGGGGACACTTGCCCCCCTTGTCATACACTTGGGTCCGCTAATGGCTGCAGCTTCCTTAAACATGAAATTAGTCCATGCTGCTCTCATAAATATGTGATCAATCTTTTGTCCTTGTGGTATAAATGCTGATAATGTGTTTTAGATCCTTTCTGTTTGAGTAGACACTCTTTTATAAGGACAGAAAAAGTTGCAGTGCACGTAAACATAAAATAATGGATGCTACTGTCATTAGTTAAGGCTGAATCTTGGTCAGCTTTCAAAGTCTTTTTGATGAAAAAGTTTGATATTCTGAAGTCATGCGCATCCGTTGGCAGCCATTGTTTCCATTTGTTGCAACTATTACTGTTGAATTAGGGGTCTTCCAACGGGTTTAGTTAGCTCAAGGAAATAACATCCATTTCAGGGCATAAAATCTTAACATCTGGGAATTAGTTCAATCTTAACCAATTATTCATGGTTGGATATTAAAAAATCAGGATGGAAAAATCAACTTAAAATTCCATATAATTCATTCCCAATCTATTAACCATATTTAGATATGCACAAATTCTGGAAGAATGATGTGTAAGTAAAAAAAAGGATTTTTGGTTCGCCTGATATGAATGTTAAAAAATATGGAATTTTAAGTTCCCTTCTGATATGGTGATAGTTCTTACTAATTAAGGACAACTCAAGTTATAAATTTATGATTATATAGCACATCTCCATTAAGTTGTGGTAGGTATAAATAAAAAAACTATGTGAATACTTAAAATCAGAAGATTTCAGTTTTAATTCAGATTAAAATTAAAATTGAACAGAACTCAATGAATATTGAATCCTCTGAAATATCAGTTTAGAATTAAAAAGACACTTACATCCTCTGAAGTTTAGAAAAGATTTTTACTCCTTGAATGAAGGATGAAATAAAAAAGCTGTGTGATATCCTCTAATTTTTGAAATTGAATAGATTTGTTTCTAAATAAATGTAGTACTTTTATGCCATGTCCACATCAAATCAGGTACTCAGCGGTTTCCTGCAAGGCAATACACTTTACAAATATATGGGCTCAAATTGGTACCACAAAATCCATCTCTTCCTTCCCATTAAATTAACCTAGCCGCGAAGAGGAGACTCACGCTCTCATTTTGAGAGCCACGCAACAGGGAGAGCCGAGTCCGCCAAACGCACAAAAAGACGCAGAGACCACACTTGGAAAAGGACGCAGTCGCAGATCACCTATCTTCAACTCCATTAATTAATTCAATTGATGCTTGGCTTTATCCAGTGGATGCAGAACGGAGAGGATTGAATTGAACCATTTGACTCATTCATCCATTTCTTCATCTACTACGCGGGTCCCACGGGCATCACGCAATTATCAATTAATACACTTTTATGCTGCGAATTGTTTACTGACTCGTGAAGAAGGAATTTCTATGGAAGCTTAAGCTTATTTAGGAGGCAACTTGGGAGGAGCATGGAGGAAACTAAAGTCTAGAGCTTACACTTGAAGACCATATGGGAGTGTTTTCCTTTTATTGATTTGTTTGAAGAGTTTAAAATTATTTAGTTTTAGATAATTTTGAGTTATTTCCTTGAGAACAATATAGTTTTAGATTGTAGGCATATCATTTATTTCGGATTTAGCGATAACTTGGATTTGAACTGTGTTAAGATATTTGTTGGGATTTTTGTTTGCAAACCGTTTGATTGTCAATTATATTAATAATTGAGTTTTCATTATTGATTTAATTGTCAATTTAGGTTTATCCTCTTGGTTGTTTAAAGTTGAACTTGAGGGTTTCCCATGATTCAATTAGTTAATTAAATTCATTAATTCCAATCTTTCATTAATCTCCCTTTGGTCTAATTAATTAATTTGGGCTAAGAAAGTTACTCATTGTGAATCCTAAGTTGTCCCCTTTATCACTCATAACTTGAACTAGATCTTTAATTTGTTGTTTGATTTTCTTTTAATCAATATTTTTCTTAGGATTTAAATTCTCTTCTCATAACAAAAACCCCCTCGAAAATTGCATTCAAATCATATAGATTAGTTTCACTTTCATTTAGGTTTAGATTATATTTTCATCTTACATTTAGTTAATTAATTGCATATAGGTAGTAGTATCTTGCATTCTAGTTTAGGTCCAATTTCATTTCATTCCATCTTTTATCACCTAAATTCAATCTAAAAAACCCACAGCTTGCTCTTTAGGAGAATGACCTAGGTTGACCCTAAACTGCATAATAATTTAGGACCTAGTTTAATTAAGCTGCTTTAGCGACAAAAGTAGCAAGACCCTTTAAGTGGATTTGCCTGTGGATTCAATCCTTAAAGTCAGCCTCATGTTGTTTGAAATCAAAGTATGATTGTGTTTTGACTTGATATGTAGTATACACCTTAATATAGAGAAATACAGAATTTAGATGACTCTAATTTGTTATATGAGTCAACCTTCAATTTTAAATTAATATAGGCCTTTTAAGCCAGGTACATATACAATCAGGTTATGTACTTTATGGGAGAGTAGCTATATGTTAAAAATTCACCACATTGATAAGGTTTTATGAATTTTCATTTTCTCATAAAAGAATTTACAAATTGTTAAAATCTAACCAAATGTAATAAATTCCCTAATAAAATTTGTGAATGATCTGATAATATGAATTTTTCTGGAAAAACAAAAAATATTAAAACTTAATCAAATGTCGTAAATTGCATAACAAAACTTGTAAATGACCTAATAACTTGAATTTCTTACTTAGTAAATAAAAATTGTTAAAACCTAACGATATGTTGTAAATTCCTTAATATAAAACTTGTAAATGAGTTTGAGTTAAAGAAAAAATGTTAACTTATATATATTTGTTTGCCAAACATATATTAAAGTGCATTAGTGACCCGATGGCTTCCATCATTTTGAGCAACTAAAAGTTGTGAGGCTTCAAACCCAGCCCCCACCACTATGGAATATTTATTTTGCGATGGTGATGAGGACTAATGCTTTATTTTGAAGGAAAAAAAAAGTGTAAAGGCATTTTTGTCATTTTCTTTTAATTTAAAAAGGATAAATTGGGCCTAATACTTCGCTGGTACTCGTATTATAAACATTTGAAAAACTTTTTGTCATTTTTAAAGTTATTTTACTGAAAATTTTCCTTATTAAAAGGGGTAAAAAAACAAGAATAAATATTCAATGAAATTAAGTAACAGATTATAACAACTGTGTAGTTGTGTTCATTGGTAACCTTTTTGGGTTGATCCAAATTAAAAGGGTTGTTTTCTGTCATACAACATGTAGATATAGTTATACTCCTCTAGAATACATACAGTCTAATTTTTTTATTTTTAAAAAATCTCTTGAAATAATAAGGATTTTTTTGACTCAAAGAAACAACACAAACACACAGAAAAAAAAAACCAAAAATGTTGACTAAAAGGGTATTTCTGGAATAAAGGAAAAAAACTTGGGGCATTTTAGTCCACTAATAGACCAATTTTATAATCCTCCAAATCAGTCCGATTTAGGGTGAGGCTTTTGAGGAGAGAGGAAAATTTTAGAAAATCCTCCTCTATCCCCCTCCCCTTCCTTCCATTGCCCTCCAACCAAACAGACCCTAAGCTCCCAACTAAAAAATAATATTAGAAAAATATCGCAATTTATTAATGATAGCTCTTTCACTCATTATTAGCAAGCTATATGACTTTTTATATATATATATTTTATTGGGATCTGGGTGTCATTTTCTAAAAAATAAATGGATGGAACTTTAGACCCAAACCCATTAATGGAATCTTGCTCCTTTTGAATACTAATCTTCGTTTTAATATAATATTTGTGTTTGAATAATAATATAATATTACACCTAATCTCTTATATATGACTTCCACTTCTGTTTAGTGATTAGCATTTTATGTAAACTACACTGACATTAATAATTCTAAGGTCCAATTAATAGAAACACTTAAATATTGTGTAATCAAAGTTTAGAATTTTGCCATTGAAATTTTGAAAAACATTTACACCTCGGAATCTACCTACTCAAAATGAATTTTTCCATTAAAATGATAAAGATGTATAGGTCCTTAACTGTTTCTTCTCTACATCTGTTTTGTTGTGTTTCAGTCAGCTAAATGGTTGGTTTCAACATGATAATAAGCGTGCTCCTCTTACGCAGGTCTTAGTGTGAGTTTATACTTCATCTGTTGCCATATTAATATCACGGAAGAAAATTAGTAAAAAAATTGAGTTTCTTCTCAAACTGATACATGCGGCTGCTTTTTTAAAATTATTATTTGGGGTTTCCCAATATTTTTAATAAAAGGCTTCATAACGAATACCGAAAAGCAAAATATATAAAGACATCAAGAGTAATTTTGTTAACTGATATTAAAATTACTTATCAAATATATAGTGAGGGTATCGTGGATTATCGAGCTGTTGCATCTTTTAGTGTTAAACATCATTATATTTTAAAAACAGTGATGGTTAATGCTTAATAATCATTATGTATTTGACATTTTTATTTCTCATTTTTGGACTTCACGGAGGTGAGTGAGCTGGTGTGAGGCATTGGGGAGGACTTTGAATTTTCTCCTTATGAGAATTATTAAAGGGGTTAAAAAAACAAAGAAATATTGAATGAAATCAACATCTCTCTCTCTTTTTTTTTTGTCCTTTCTCGAAAAGGATATTATTAATATTACCAACTGAGTTCAATAACATACAGATACAACAACAAAGGAAACAGGCAAGAGCCAGCAACCAACAAATAAAACACAGCAAATCAAACTAAAACAAAGCCAAAGAAATAACAGGACTCAGGAAAACCCTGTTGCAGCAATAGGAGAGGCAAGTACATTCACATCAGAATTCATCTCTTGCATGTCCAAGGCTAGAATAGAAAGCAAGGAAGGTGTTGGTCGGTCAACCCACCCAATCGAGCACACCTCTTTATAAGCACAAGCTGTGAGGAAATCAACAGTTCTATTGCCCCTCTGGGAATTGTAAGATAGAGAGAACCCAACCTTGTTAGCGAAAAGACAAGTAATATCATGAATGAGACTTCTACAGCTCTATTCACATAAAACAGCAGATTTAGCATTCACATAAGACACCAAAGTAAGACAATCATATTCAAACATCACATTATCGTGCCCCAAGTCTACTGCTAGCATCAGCGCCTTCTTGAGAGGAAGGGCTTCTGTCATGAAAGCCGAAATGGATTTGAGCTTATCCATAGCCCCATTTAAAGGTGCCAAAGTTGTCACGACAGATCACTCCTACTGCAACGTTCTCTACCTGAAAGCGAAGGCTCCATCAATATTAAACTTCAGCTACCCATGGTTTGGAGGAATCTATTTGTCAAAATCAGCTGTCGGTATACATTTGGTGCCCATGACAGATTGAGATTCCTCCCATTGATGCCAAAAGTCCCCATTACACCAGTTGGCAGAGACAATAATAACATAAGGGTCAGGATCAACATGACTGAAGACTTTCCCGTTCCTCTTCTTCAGATTAACCATACAATCTAGCAAATGAGAGATATATCTTTGGCATTAACAAGAGACATATTATTTATCATCATCCACCAAGCATTAAAATTAGTGACACTAGAGCAATCAAATCTAGCCCCCAAGCTACACCCAAACCACACACAATGGGTCCAATAGCAATGAAAAATTAAAGGGTTAAGGTGTAATTTTTACATGAAGTTACCCAAGGCCTTGTGGCTACGAAGTTTTCGAGAAGCGAAAGTACACCGCGGCGTTACGTTTTGAGAGCAAAAATACCACGGGCCGTTAGTTGACTAATATCCAAGTTAACGGTCAACTAACGCAGTTAACTAGCGTCCACGTGTATTTTTGCTCGCGCTCGCGTCGTTTCTTCTTTCTGGCTTTCGTGATCTTATTAATATCATGTAAATGCTATAACCAAAAATTAAATGTTCTATATTTTCCACAGTAGCTTCACATATTGGACAAATGTTGGTTCTAGAATGTCTTCTATGATACAAGGCATCATTGGTAGGCATTACATTATTAAGTAGTCGCGAAAAGAATTGCTTAACCCGAGGAATTGTATTGATACTCCAGATTGATTTTGAGCATGAAGGGAGATCACAACCGATGAGCTAGCTTTCCGCACTTTAACCGAGGCACTATCTTTACCTAAGTGATACCCATATTTGACACGATATTTGACATTAACAGAGCTAGTCCATACCAGCCTATCATTCAAGCCGTTATTGGGTAAACTGATTGCCAAAATAGCTACAATAACATCATGTGGGACATGATTGACAATGGAAGCCAAATTCCAAGAGCCCTCTACTATAAGATCGCTTACCCTCGCTTTCTTAACAATATACTCTGTGCTGTTTCACGGTTTCACAAGTGGCTGGACCCCAGAGATCCAAGTATCATCCCATATCTGGATTGCACTTTTGGTACCAACTTCCCACCGGAGATCTTTCTTTAGAAATCCCCGACCCTCAACCAGGCTCGACTAACACCATGATGTTTTGTGGCCTTTATCCACATCAATAAATTTTGCTTGAGGGAAATATACACTCTTAAGAACTTTGACCCACAAATCATGAGGGTGATTCATAAGTCTCTAAATTTGTCTTTGCCAATAAGACATCATTCATAATAGCCAGATCACTAAGGCCATACCACCAACACTTTTGCTCGAAGAAATATAGTCCCAAGCCTTCCAATGCATACGACCACCAAAGCATTCCCCCACCAAAAATTAGCAACCAGTCCTTCAATTTCTTTACAAGTCTTGAGGAACTTAAAACAATTCATGGGATAAATAGGTATCGCTTGAATTCTTGCTTTAATTAGAACTTCTACCCCCGAGGAAAGAAACTTATGACTCTAGTTTTGAAGCTTGTTCGAGACACGTTCCGGATTTACGCTAGGGCTTGGAACTTTGTCTTCCCCATATACTAGGGATACCAAGATATTTACCAGGGATCCTCACGAAATAGGAATTGGTAGCATGTTCCTTGTAGCTAATCTCACCTCATCCTGGTGAGTATTGGCGAGAAAAACAAGATGGATTTCTCAAGATTAAGTACTGGCCGGATGCATCACAATATAGTTTCAGAATCTTTGCCCGGTGACCACGACTATAATGGCTAGCGCTCGAATAAACAAGAGCACCATCCACAAAAACTATGGGTTAGCACCGGCATTGAAGGCTCGACTTAACGCCTCTGATTAAACCTACATCGAACTCTTGGAAATCATCATAGATAGCACCTCCGCCTGAGAATAAAGAGATAAGGTGAAAAAGGATCCCCTTGCTCGAGACCTCGACTAGGATGGAATGAATTAATCGCTTCCCCAGGATAAGCATACATTCAGTTTAATCGACCTTATACACTTTATAACAAGAGAGACCCATGCCGAATCAAAATCGAAGCGAACACCCTAATCCTTATCCATGCATCGTATCATCATCTGCGACTCCTCTATGAACCTATGACTCCTTTGTGAACTTGAGACTTCTCTGTACACTTTCACAGTTGCAGTCCTCTCCTACTCGCTATCTCTAGTCTCTAGTCTCAAGTTGCAAATCGCCTCACTTGGGAGAGTGTTGAAGAGAGAACCGGAGGTGGAAGATTTTGGGAGATAGAGTGATTTAGAAGAGACGAATAGGAAAGAGCGAATCAATGAAAAAATTGAAGCTCTTCCTTAGGTAATGTCATCGATTGCCATTCTCTTACTTCCTCGTGTGTAAAGCAACGAACTGATGCTTCTTGAATCCCTATGTTGTGTTCTTGATTGATGATAATCATTTTAGTTTCAATAGATTTATTTTATGATCGGTTTATTTATCTTGTGCCAGCGCTTTATTGGTACTACTATCAAATTTGTTTGAATTTCAGAAATGTTTACAACTTGCTTGAGTCTCTACAAGTAATTTCAGGTTCATGAGACATACAACTTCTTTATTGCATTAGGATCCAGTTCTTTATTGATTCTTTAATACCCCTAAAAAATAGCAGTAGTAATTTAGTTAATTTTGATGCTTTTGTACCAGAGCAACAATGGCTTTACCTTTCTTGCGCCAGTCAAACTTATGATCCATGGCACCATAAATAGACTCAGCTTTTGCCTTCTGTCAGTGAACTAGGAGAGAAGGATGGATTTGATTTTGGCAGTGAAAAGTAAAATAAAATTGAGTGATTGGCATTGATTTGAGTCATAAGCCTCTCTTGCTACTCATTAGTCATTACTTTACTTCTTTGATCAGCATTTCTTTTAATATGTTATTATTCATCTTTTGATGCCTATTGTCAGTTTGATTAAGCTGCAGTTCTGTTTTTGG
>JAMWYP010000854.1:0-27007 GCA_025563575.1 Acacia pycnantha | reverse complement strand
ACGTAAATCAACATACATGTAGTCCAATATATTATTCACCATGCCTTCATCTGATTCCCACCCAACAACGTAACATCCATCCTCTTTTATAACATGCCCCTTTGAATTGGATCCTGCCACAAAAACAAAACAAGAAAAAATTCATAGTCAATGATGACATTGTTTAATTAAGAACATAGAAGGAATATAATATAGTTAAAACCTTAAAGTTTTCTAAGAATTTTGCATATGAATATTACCTTATGAATTGACTCTTTTATAAAGTGATATCCTCCCATATCCCTTCTTGATGATCATTTTTTATGCCGGGTTCATTATCCGCTTCATCTTCTTCGTTCATGTCCAGTAGACCCCTTGAAAAAGGAGTACTCTCAGGAAGACCATAATTTGAATGACTTTCCTCATCAATATCAATGACCCTCTTTCCTTGGAGAGCTACAGACCACATTTTATTTTCTTGATCGGTGATATAGAACACTTGTTTTGCATGATCTTCCATAATAAAAGGTTCATCTCCAAAACTTCTACTATTGACATCGACTAAAGTGAATCCTAGACGATCGATCTGAACACCATTATTGACATTACCCACTTGCATTTGAAGATGGGAAATCTAACTTTGACATAGTCCACCTCCCAAATCTCTTCAATAACCCCATAATATGGCATGACTGCCAATTTAGGCCTCTTGTCTTTCGAACTGGAGAAGTGCATAGATTCAGCCTCTAACATAACACCACTATTCTGGACTGTGCTCATATCATCTAGGGACTTCGTGTAAAATGTATAACCATTGATCACATACAAATTCCAACTTATGACATCAACCTCAGGACCACGTGCTAACCATTTCATTGTATCAGAAACACATTTAGATCCCTCGACCTTTTGTTTGAACCAGTTTGCAAAAGCTCTGTTATGTTCCCTAATCAACCTTTGTTCGGTCATTCGATGGTTCTCTTTCCTTACGACTTTCTTTATGTGCGAGATATGTCGGCTTGAACTTCATCAACATTATTCAAGATGTATAAGTGGACTTGTGACAATTCATCACGATCCACACTCTTTACCGAAGCCCCTCGTCCACCCCCTTCAGCCAGCTGACGTTTTGGAAGCCCAATATGTCTTACTTTGGCCAAATAATTTTGACAAAATTCCATGGCCTCTTCAGAAACATATTTCTGAACAATTGATGCTTCTGGCCGGTACGCGTTCTTCACGTACCCTTTTAGGAATTTCATAGATCTTTCAATAGGGTACATCCACCGTAAATGGATAGGGCCGCACAACTTTATCTCCCTCACTAGATGAACAATCGATGAACCATGATGTCAAAAATGTAGGAACAAATAGCTTCTCAAGTCGGGCACAAGATAAGATATCCTTCATTCTCCAATTCATCCAACTTTTCAATCTTGAAGACTTTACTACAAACCGCATTGAAGAAGAAAAAAAGTCTAGTCAAAACGACCTGAACATCATATTCGGCGATGCCTCGAATAGCTACTGGGAGTAGCTGTTGCATCAAGACATGACAATCATGAGACTTTTGGCCTACTAATTTCAAATCCTTCATCGAGACAAGCCTCTTAAAATTTGAAGAATACCCCAAGGGAACTTTTGTGCCATGTAAACACTCACAAAAGCTTCGTTTCTCATCCTTAGACAAAGTATGAGAAGCCGGGGGACAATAAGTTCTCTTCCCATATGGCCTTGGATGCAAGTCTTCGCGTATTCCCATTGCTTGCAAATCTAATCTTGCCTTCACACCATCCTTCGAACTACTTTGTATGTTGAGAAGCGTGCCAACAATACTATCACATACGTTCTTCTCCACATGCATGACATCAATACAGTGTCTCACATCAAGATTGCGCCAATATGGAAGATCGAAGAATACAGATCTCTTCTTCCATATATTTGTTTCTTTTCTACTCTTTCCAGTCTTACCAAGATGACACTCGATATTTTTAACCTTTTCATACACTTGCTCCCAAATAATGCCACCGGAGCTTCTTCATACTCTTGGCCACCAAAAAATGCCTTCTTTAATCGACGATATGGGTGGCCCCGTCTAAGAAATCTCCTATGTCCAAGATACACCGTCTTTCTTCCATGTTGAAGTTGATGGTAGCGTGTGCCTTCTTCACAAACCGGACATGCTTTATGGCCTTTTACACTATACCCTGACAAGTTCCCATATCTTGGGAAGTCGTTTATAGTACAAAATATCATGGCTCTCATTTTAAAGACCTCCTTCTTGAAAGAGTAAAAACATCGATACCTTCTTCCCACAACTCCTTCAAGTCTTCGATCAAGGGCTCAAGGTAAACATCTATGTCATTTCCGGGTTGTTTTGGTCCCGAAATCAACATAGACAGCATGATGTACTTTCGTTTCATACATAACATAGGATATAAGTTGTAAACAATCAGGAGTACAGGCCATGAACTATGTATGCTGCTAAGGCTTCATAGGGATTCATGCCATCCGTGCTAAGGGCAAGCCTGAGGTTCCTAGGTTCTTCACCAAAGTTTGGAAATAATTGATCGATCTTCTTCAACTGAGACGAGGAACCCAAATAAATGCAAGACGAGGAAATTAAATGCATAACAAATAATCACTTTTGGTCATAAATGCATCACAGTGAATCCAAGAACCCAAATAAATGCAAGACGAGGAAATTAAATGCATGGGATAAAGGTCTTGTGGACTCACCTGTAGCATATAAATTCAAATGCGTTTTGCTGATGAGTCTTACTTCTCCGGCCACAAACGTTGTTGTTGCAGACAAGACAAAGCAAGAGTAACCTAAAAACACTTGTTGGTCGGGCTTGGGTAGGTCTAAAGTGCAAATATAATCTTCAAAAAATAATATTCATTAACAACAGAATACCCATAAGAACATTACATCGATTTCGTTAAACCCATGAAAACCAAGAACGATAAGCTGGAAAATAATAAAGTTATATAACCGAAACACCTCTTACAGCTTCGTCTATAGACTTTTAGCTAAGGAACCAGATAGTGATTGTCGAGAGAGGAACGCGAAGCAGCGATGAAGCAACACACAAACACTGGAGTCGGAACCTGAGTATTCACTTTCGGCGCGACAAGAGATATTCAGAGAGGGAAATTTAATTTTCCGTGCGACAAAGATACCTTATTTAGCTTTTTGGATTTTATTAATACCAGTTATTTATTAAATGTCCGGTCCTAAAGATACAACTAACATTTTAAGACCGGAGTTTTAAAAGTATCCGGTCCTAACTTTTTATTAGTCATTTAAGTTTTAAGACCGGAGGTTTATCAAACGTCCGATCCTAAAATTCAAATACTCTTTAAATCCGTTACTTATAAAATGTCTGGTCTTAATGGCCTTGGTGATTGCATTAGATTGAATCAATAAAATAAATGATATTTTTTTGGACAAAAAAATAAAGGAAAATTGGAGAATAAGCTTCTTTAATTAATTACTGGAGAACAGCCAAAAAATTCATACGAGTTCTTAATGTCTTACATTGCTTTGAGAATATGCATACACAAGAAAAAAACAAAAGAAAAAGAAGCTGAATATTATCATCCACAAGAATCGATCAACAACCTCGGCGATTTCGGCGTGAAGAGCATTAATTTCCCGCGGAGATCAGCAAGTTCTTGTCTTATTTGCTCCACCCGCAATATTAATGGATCATTACAGCAAAGCGGAGAGGGGTCAGAGGTAGGCGCGCTGGGGCCAACAGGTTGGATAGGGGGAGCACGAACATCTGCATGATGTGAAGGCTGGTGGGGTCTGTCAATCTCTTCACTTTGAAGAAGACGGATGAACTCAGCAAGGACAGGGTCGCCAGAAGGATCAGGGGGTGTGGCATGCGCAATCTCTTCATCATCCGAAGAAATAACAATGGGTCCAACGACCCGAGAGTCTTCGGAAACAATAGGACGCACTCTCACTGGAGGAGGCGCACTGTATAACGTTCTAACCATGGCACGAGCTTGAGGTGTGTATGCACCCCTATGAGCAGTTTGCTTGTATCTAACCATGGTTTGAGGCTTTGAGAGGTTGGGCAGAGAGATAGGTAGTCAGGAGATAACAAGGACAAAGAGGTAGTGTGTGGAGTTAATAAGGACAGAGAGCAGGAGAGATAAACATTGATGATGATTAAGTCAATTGGTACAAATGAATTTAATGTTTCTATTTTAAGAGCGTATTTGTTTAAATATCCGGTCCTAATAGTCAATTATTTTTAACAATTACTTTTAAGACCGACCTTTTATCTTGTATCCGGTCCTAAAACTCGTTTTTTGATTACTTTTAAGACTGTCTTTTTATCCTGTATCCGGTTCTAAAACTCATTTATTTTTATATTTTCAAATTCATTTTTTTGAAGTAAGAATTTTTGGCTAAAAAATATTACATTTAAGAACGGATCTTTTACAGTATCCGGTATTAAAAGTTCATTCTTTTCAAAATCCTCAGATTGCAGAGTCCCTTCCCTATGTTGAAATGAATGATTGAGTCTCTTCGGCTTCCACATAAACTTCCCAACTAGGCGTCTCCTCGTATTCTGAATAACTATGCGTCTCCTCGTTAATGTTTCCGGCGTTTCACATTGTTCAGGATGGGTTCTCTATTTAAACACGTTGTTACTTTCTTTCTTCACATTCATCTCCATCTCCATCTCCTCCTACAACCTCCACCGTAATGGCTCCTCCACCACGACGAGGTCCTCCTACTGGGCGAAATCCTGAGGCACCTCCATATCCTCCTCCGTTGCCTCCGAACCCGAACTTCTGGCAGATGCTGCACCACCTGATAGCCCACGTTGATCATATAGACCGACGCTTGGGCAAATTGTTTCAGGTCTATCACGCCGTCAACAACAAGCTGAACGCGGTACTCGACGCCAATGACGTTGAGTACCATACCTCTGATGACGACGTCTCCGACCCTTCCCTCCCCTCCGACAACGATGGGGAGGATTAGAAATATTTATGTTTTTTTTGTACTACTGCTGCCTCACAAGGCAGCAAAAAAAATTAATAAATAAAATAAAATTTTTAGATCCCAATCGCTTTCCTTGTACTTCCTTTATCGTGATGTTCTTTTCTTTTTTCCGACAAAAAGGAAACAAACAAAACATTGTCCTCTTCGTGGTGATCAACATTAAAAATTTGCAGAATAAAGTTAACAGTTACGACCATACAAAACAAAACAAAAACAATGTTTACCTTATTCGAACAAAAACAAACAGAGTGGCGATTCTTCTCAAGTTTGGACCATTGTTGTCGTCCTCTTTACTTACCCTGGTGTGAACATGTTCAGTGTCTTTTTCGTTATCTTCTTTCTTTTTCCGACAAAAAGAAAAAGGACAAAGAAAAGGGACACCGATGATGATCTCCACATCCGTGTTAAGTGAAAACGAGGACAACGAAGCACAAAACTTGAGAAGAACGCCAGAAAATTGGTTGTCTTGAACCCTAACGATTTGTCTGAAACTGAGTCACGAACTCTATTTAAAGGAAGAATATTAGGACCGGACATATAACAAATCCAAGGTCCTAAAAGTTAAGCCTTATTTTAAAAATTTGAAGTTAGGAGCGGACAATTAAACAATATACGGTCCTAAAAGTTTCGGCAAACTATTAAAATAAACGAAGACTTTTAAGACCTGACTCCTAACAAATACACGGTCCTAAAAGTCTAGCCATATTCTTTGGAATTTTTCGAAGACTTTTAGGACTTGATATTAATTAAATATACGGTCCTACAATTCTAGCCGTATATTTTATAGAGTTTTAGGACCGGATATTTGACATATATACGGTCCTAAAAGTCTACCCATACTTTTTAGAATTAGACGAAGACTTTTAGGACCGGATATTTGTTAAATATACGGTCTTAAAATGGACGAAGACCTTTAGGACCGGACTTTTAACAAATATACGGTCCTAAAAGTCGCGAATACTTTTCAGAGTCTCTTATGGCTCATTTACAACATCTGCCTGTATCTCAAATTTCAAGCACTAATTAAATAGCTTTATCCACCAATCCATTCATTCAGAAACCCAAAATGGACACACACAAATTGTTCGAAAAAATAAACAAATTTATTATTGAATTGCATTGCGTTATATTTACAAATGAATGAATTAGCTAGTCGAAAAAATAAACAAATGTATGTACATAAGGCTATTGTTGCTACAACATATATTATTTACAAATGAATTAATTTAGGACATTAATTATTGTCCTGACTTAGATTTTCTAAGACCAGTTTATACAGATATTCACAAAACACATGGCGTATGTGCTCCACTTCATCATCATCAAATGGTTTTTCACAAGCAAACCTCTGTAACATCAAAGACAGAAACAGAAATAACATATTACGTGCATATTTCATATGTAACATTAAGCCATCAGTGACTGAATTCAGCCATAACATTTTACCTTTTTAGCGAATTTAGTCTTTCCTTCCGTCACAATATCATATATGTGTTTCATGACGTAAGGGCCACATAAGTTCGATTCTGGCGGTTGCTGATGGGTCTAAAAAGAACAAGAAATATATAAGAGCATATATAGCTTATTGACCAAGTTCACAAGACAGTTATGCCATGTCCAAATATGTACTAACCTTTGGTTGGTACCATTTAGGGTCTTTGAGATCAAACCCACGCCTTTTTTTTACCGTTCTTTGGAAGGTCGTCATGCCACTATCATCAAAATCACAAATTTATCAGTAATGTTCACTGAAAATTCACAACAGAGATTTCAGACAAGACAATCAAAATGACATTCTTACTTGTTGATGATCTGCTTCAACGTAGGCGATGGATCGCTGTGAGTAGAGCATAAGAAGATAACATAATGCGACTCCATGTTCATGACGACCAACTGATAATGGTTGCTGAAATTTCAATACAAAGCAAGAAAGTACTCAGTGATATATATATATATATATATATATATATATATATATATATATATATATATATGTATGTATGTATGTATGTATGTATGTATGTATGTATGTATGTATGTGTGTGTGTGTGTATGTGTGTGTGTGTGTGTGTGTGTGTGTCTATGTGTGTATGTCTGTCTGTGTGTCTGTGTGTGTGTGTGTGTGTGTGTGTGTGTGTGTGTGTGTGTGTGTGTGTGTGTGTGTGTGTGTAGCAGAATTAAGTGAATTGCAGACAAGAATTGTGATATATATACCCGAGCCAGTTTGGAAACAAGTACACCTTTCTTGGCACTTCACACACCCTCTTTGATATGTACTCCTGTCTCATTTTCTTGGATGTTGTACTGCATACACTGGGCACAAGAATCCAAAATCCTCGATCCTGCCCTGTTGAACAAGTTTCTCATGCATGCATCTACAAGAATGACATCGATTAGGGAATTAGTATATATGTATGTGTGTCTAAATGGTGCAATTAAATTATGTAATCAAGGAAGAAGATACTTACTTCATAAATACTTGAACACATGCACTAGTAACTCCGTTGTCCAGAAGCGAAGATGGACTCTACATCTTCATTATCAACTAAAAGCGGTTGAGGATGATCGAGGCCTACTACTTCATTGACAGGCCACGATTTATCTTTAAACCATCTGTTGGCTACCAAATCGGATATTTTTTCCTTGGCCATCAAGTTAGCAGTAGGGGATGGAACTTGAGAAGGGGGTGGAACTTGACGACGAGGGGATGGAGCTTGAGGAGGAGTAGAGAGCTCTACAAGCTTCACTGGCCAAGAGATGAAGGTTCCCTTGACATCACTCACAAGCTTCAGCTCATCAGTTGGGAGAGGGACAGGTGCATCAATGATCACCTCTTCAACTGACACTCTGACTTCATCATCATCCATTTGTTCGTGGTGTACAGTTGATCTCAAGTTGTGGACAGTCTCTTTAGCAACCAATTGTCTAAGACTATCACGATCCTCCACATATAGATGACAAGGTTGCTCGATCGTCCAACAATGCAGCTCCTCTAGTGCTCGCGCTGCATAGGTGCACCAAGGTGTCAAGGGATCCACAATGGTCTCTCGGCCGAGAGCTCGGGAGACACCGCATTTTCGATCCATCTCCTCCTTCATCTGTTTCAACCGAGCTTGAAACATTGCTCTCAATGTAGCTTCTCGGCCGCCGATTCCTCATTTAATTTGGCAACCGTCTCGATCCATCTCCTCCGGGTAATCATACTTTGTTTGTGGCGTTTGGATTTACCAAAGTATTGCTTTAGGCCTACCCGTCCTCCAATCCCCCTTACACGCCCCGAGTGATCTGGTTTTCCGGTCGCAATGGTCAGAACATCATTCCTCCCGTCCGACGCAAAAGATCCCTCTGCCTCTTTATTTTTTAAGATCTTCATGTAAGATACAGATAACGAGAAGCTTAGTAATGAAACATGTTTAATTAGTAAGTAAAAAATAACAATATCGATACTTACAATTCGTTCAGCAACTACACGAGTTTTTTCACTCGTGTAGGCGCCGCTTGGCTTTTGGTGAATATACAACCACAACTCCTCGCGACGTATTGGAGATGGCGGCTGGTCAACTACTGCAGAAGGATTGGATTCAGCTTCATCTTCCAATCTCTTCCGCTTGGTTGCCATCAAATCTTTTTCGGCCTTTTCATATCCACCGCGAGAAGCCCTGTGTGGGCAATCATTATTTCTCCCGATCTCTTGGTATTTTTCCCTTCTTTTCTGTGAATCAGGATTGAAAACAACTATCAATTATGAATTCCAGCCATATCACTAACAGAAATTAGAGAACTTCTGCTTGATATGAACGTCAAACATTAGTCAAATTCACTTCATCAAGATTCAACATTTTACTTAGGAAGATGTAGCATTGTAGAAGAAATTGGGAGAACCAAAGGAAAGGGAGTTGTAGAATTGTTGCCGACTCAGTCATCTATTCACACACCAAACCATTTAACTAACAGATTAGATGTACACAATAACATTCACATATCCGCACAGGTTAATAAGCAAACAAAAGTGCAAACAAAACTAAATATAAACTCACCAGAGCTTCAAGAGTGGTCCGCAGCTGAACAAATTGTTGCCAAATTTGTTCATCAATAAATTTTTACTTGTGCCAGGGTTTATGGTCAGGCTTCACCTCGGCAAAAATATACGTGTTAGCTAGAAAGGTCTTAAACTTCCTGAACCGCTCAGCACAATAAGACAATGTTGAGTCTTTCAACTTCTCAGAGTCAGGGACGGTGTATGTAAGCCGGATAATGTCCCAAATAGGATCCTTTATTGTGCTTTGGTCTACATTTTTCCACTCATCAATCAAGATGCTAACCTTGCTGCGTACTAGAGCGCCTCATTTTTAAGACCGGAAAAATGAGTATATACAGTCTTAAAAGCTAAACTTTAAGAACGGTCTTTATATAACTCCGGTCTTAAAATTAATTAATTTTTATTTAAACTTTAGTACCGGCCTGATTTTAAGTCTAGTCTTAAAAGTCTAACTTTTAAGACCGGTCATTCTGTAACTCTGGTCTTAACATTAATTAATTTTTTATTTAAACTTTAGTACCGGCCGTGATTTATGTCCGGTCTTAAAGGTCTAACTTTTAAGACCGTCTATTATATATGTTCGGTCTTAAAACTTTAATACCTTTATATTTTAATTTTTCCGTATTAATTTTGGAGTGTAGAAAATATAAGTCTGGCTGTATGAGATTTCTCCAAAAGTAATTGATATTTCAATTTTTTTAATTACATTTTTAAGACCGATTGTTATTTTAACAGGTTTGGATAAGACCTATGAAAAAATGATCCAGTATAAGAAGTTCTTTATATTTACAAATCTGCCACCGGTCATAGTTTTAGGAGCGGTCCTTCGTTAGTCCGGTCTAAATGAGGCGGTCTTAAAGCACTTTAACATATAAGAAGTTCTTTTTATTTACAAAACTGCCACCGGTCACACCTTTAAGAGCGGGGCATCGATAATCCGCTCTAAATGAGGCGGTCTTAAATCCCTTTTTTGCACTAGTGAGTTAAAGCTTGGATTAAGATTGTGTAGTTACTATGTCAAGAGTTGTAATTATTCACATTTTGGATAATTGTATCACATGAATATTCCTTCGGAATATTTAATTTACCAGCTGTAATACCCGGATAATTGTATATCTGGAATATTATGTTGAGATAAATAAATGGCAATTTATGATAGGTGAATATATGGTCTCAAATATTTGAGCAAAAAAAAGAATATATGGTCTCAAATATTGAGTTATAAATATCGTATTTCTTAAGGAAAAATCTCTTGAAAATTAGGAAAAATAATAGTGCCAAGAGTAAATACCCTTTTTGGTCCCTGGAAAAACACATTTGACCCTTTTTCGTCCCTGAGTAAAAGAAATGTCATTTTGGTCCTTTTTAGGGACTAAAAATGACATTTTTGGGAATTTCTGAGGGATTAAAATGTGCAAAAAAAATGATCAAAATGACTAAAAGGTACCTTATTTTTCCATTTTAGGGAGTAAAAGTGACTTATTTTTTTTCAGGGACCAAAAAGGGCATCCGTGTTTTTTCCAGGGACCAAAAAGGGTATTTACTCTAGTGCCAAAATTACTAAAATGCCCTTGTGAGGTATAAAATGGCCTAAAAATATTATGATAAATTCTAAAAGGCAGTGAAATAATTATTAAAAATTAGAGGGAATATTGTCCTTAATTTAGACAATTTAATAAATTATAACCTTGGAAAAATTAAAGGAGAAAAATCAAAAAGTATTGTGAGGGCCAAAATTGACCCCATGATTTTTAATATTTTACATGGGACATAAAATACCAATGTAAGTCAAATAGTTCTGAGAAAAGGATTAATTCTAAATAAGGAAATTATCAACAATTAGTGAGGGATTAGTTAAATAATTACTGGCTAATTGATTAAGCACGATTGAGAGAAAATCCAAGGGTAAATATGTAAAACCCTTTAAGTAAATGTTAATGGCTAAAATTAGCATAAAATATATTTTCTAATTAATTGGAAAAGATTAAGAAAAATATATAAGATTAAGTAATTTTAAGCCTAAATCCATATACGGACCAATAGGAAAATTTTGTGAATTATATAATATAATTAAAATATATATAATATTAATTAATTAAAAAAAATAAATAACAGAAAAAAATAAAAGGGGCAGCCGAAATATTAGGTGTGAAAGGGGTTGGAGATTTTTCAAAATAATATCTTGATATTTTGTATTATTATAATAATATAAATTGAGATATTTTGTAAAAAGCAAATAGGATAAATGACCACCGATAGAAATTAAATCCTATCTAGAAAACCATGAACTAAGTTCCTAAGGTCAGTACTTATTATAAACAAGTGATTTTTTTAGCTCGGAGTAGGTTACCTCCGAAGTTATTTCCGTAACCGAAAAATGTTATACTAGACTGGCTAAGAAGCTATCTGATATTCAAAAAGTAAATCAGATAAATGAAAATCTATAGAAACCAAGCCATAACTTGAAATCTAGGGATGAGGTGGTAAACATCTGGGTATATTATGAATCAGTGGATTTTTGTCTCGAAGTTGGCATTACCCGAAGTGATTTCCGTAACCGAAGACGGTTATCCGAAAATGTTTGGCAGGCAACGGAACACCCTGAATGGAATCAAAAATTTAGTTAACCCGGACATTTCTAAAGAGGAAGGTTAGACCTTCAGGGCTATGTTGCCGGATTTTTGAGATTTTCTAAGATTACGCGATTAGAACACCGATCAGGGAACTTTATCGGTAGAATTCATAAAGAGCACATGGGTGACATCACTTGGGTGACATCATTCTTTGGAAAGATGACATAGGGGAGAGCATCCAAGGGCCAAGAAGATGCCATGCAATTGAAGCAAGATCCAACGGTTAGAAATCAATATGAAAAGGCATGAATAGTAACCGAAAGTTGCCTATAAATAGCATGCAACATCCAAGCAAAATTTTCACACCAAGAGCACTTGCTTAGTTCGAAAATTTGGAACAGAGGAAGGAGGAGGAGTCCGGAGAAAATTCATAGCGAAGCCCTGAGTAAGTTCTTCGGTCCTTAGCTTTTAAGTTCTAGTTTTTTGTTCGGTAGTTTTAGTAGAAATGTTAGTTAGATCTAGGAAGTAGGAAATGAAATTCCAATTCTTGTTTTTAGGCCTCATTGCATTGAAAGATGCTTGACGAGGTAAAAACATAGTAGGGATTGAGTTTCTGAAAGTTGGGAGTCAAAGTAGCGAAGCTCTGACAAAATTTTGGAAATTAGTAAAGATAGGGGCAAAATGGTAATTTGTACCTAAAATGCATGTTATGATGTTGGATATTGATAAACGTGATATTATCCTTATAGGATATCTGTGATCACCTACCGCTGTCAAACCGCTGTCGTACCGTTGTTTGACGTGCTGTTTGACGTCAAAAGTACTGTTTTCTGTCAAACGTACCAGAATACGTCAACGAAGGTACGGACGCGTACTGTAACACTAACTCTGTGCTGCTCCTATACATATATGTGATAGATACGTTCAGAGGTTGAGGCTCTGGTTAGGGTCATCATTTATACATACAGCCTTACACAGGTTATAGTCATAATAATACCGTTATGTTTTCCTAGCGCTGAGGACACGTGTTGTGATCGTGGTACTGGTTATGTGCAGACTGTTGTTGTTGGACTTTACATATTGCTCTGTGCTTATGTTCTGTCATTGTTATGATCATGCATCTGCTCTGTGCTTATGTAGTGATATGTTGCTGTACTGTTCATGAATATCTGTGGTCCATATACGTTTTTATTTGAGCATAAGGTTAACCGTTACCTGAGATCTAATGGGGTAAATTGGATCTCAGTTGTAGCTTCAGGGTCCGGAGGACCAAGGATTGGAGAGCGGGGCAAGCAACACGACTAGATCGTTGGCCGGAGATGTTTCTTTTGTTTATTTAGTAATTACTTTTTGAGAACAATAGGATGACTGTATCAATACTATGTTACACTATGGTTAATGCTTGAATGTGAATCAGTTACTCTTACGCTCCAATGCTCTACTCTGATTGAAAAAAAAATTCGCTTTAAAAATGGGATGTTACATTTTTGGTATCAGAGCATTCATTCTGGCATAGATTTAACTATGTTATAACGGACAGTTTGGTGCCGAAGGCAAGGCTAGTCTATGTGGGTGTGCCAATTAGTCGCCGTGAACTCGGTGAGGCCCCCATAATAGACATTTACCTGGCCATTTTGTTCGGTTAACGGAGTTAGGTTCAAAAGCCTTTTAACTTTGAGCACATTTTGAAAATGAGTACTGATATAACCTTGGTGTAATGTGTAGAGATAGATAGGGATGCGAATCCATATACCCTCTATCATGGAAAGATGAGACGAACCGCTAAAAGGTCTGTAGTGCCCGGAACGGTGGGCCACAGGATGAACCGTGATCCAATTTCTCAAATTTTATGAGATAAATATATATGTGTGTTTTTGGTACCAATTGTTGTGTTATTTCTGATAGTTATATCTGTCATTATTAAGTAAAGGAAAATGGAAAATATAAGAGGCGCTGAAGCACCTAGAGGTAGAGGCCGAGGAAGGGGTAGAGGCAGACATCCTCGAATGAGATCGATACCCGACCTTGACCAAGAGAACCAACCCGAACAAAATCAATTACTGAATCAACAGAACGAGATACAGGAGATGCGACAAACTCTGCAAGAGCAGAGAGCTCTTATCGATGCACTTATAGCAGAAAGACAGGAAAGACAAGATGAAAGTTAACAAGAAGATCGAGAAGCTGAAGAAGAACAAGACACCGAGGAAGAAGAAGAAGACGATCAAAGAGATGAGCACGAGGAGTCTGATAGATCTCGGTCACCTCCTCAACGAGAGAGAATTGAGCAGACCACACAATACTGGGTCAGTCAATTCTGCAGGCTCAAGCCACCCGCTTTCCGTGGGAAGAATGATTTAGCTAAAGATTGGCTGATGAGCATGGACAAAATTGTTGACGTCATGGAGTGCCCAGAAAACCGTAAAGCCCAACTTGCCATTTATAAACTTGAAGGTGATGCGCATCGTTGGTAGAAGAGCATTGCTACGACCCTGCAAACCCGGTATTGCCCTGTAACTTGGGAGAAGTTCCTGGAGAAGTTCAACGAACAATATTTCCCTCCCTCGATACAGGTGATTAAAGAGGAGGAGTTCATTCACATCCAGCAAAGTCAGGAGGAATCTTTTGATGACTACTTTGCCCGATTGACAAACCTGTCACGATATTCATCGTATCTGAAGAGTAATAATAACGAGAGCTGGAAGGCGAACAGGTTGATCTGCGGGCTGAAGTATGATATAAGGGCCAGGCTGGTGTCTCAGTGGTTTCCTGATATGGCTCAAGCTGTGGAATCTTGCCAATTGACTGAGCGCAACTTGAGAGAGCTGCGTAGATTCTAGAACTCCGAAGGTAACGGTGTAGGTCGTGGCGGGTCTAACCGCGGAAATTCCTCACAGAAGAGGAAGGCACCATGGAATAACTCCCAAGGTGGGAACAAGAAACCATACCAGGCCGGGCAACAGAACCATCCCAAACAGGCGGGATCCCAATCATGTCCGAAGTGCAAAAAGTACCATCCGGGAACCAACTGCGATGGGAAGCAAATTTGCTACAGATGTCAGAAGCCTGGACACTTCAGCTGAGATTGTCCTGAGAAGGCTGCAGAGGCAAGACCTCAGAGCGCAGGCTGGATCTTTGCACTAACAAATACAGAGGCCAGTAAGTCTCCGGAGATGGTCCAAGGTACTATTTACCTTAATGGGAATCTATTGCAGGCATTGTATGATTCGGGTGCCAGTCATTCCTTTATTTCCTATGATTGTTCAAATCGTTTAGGAATGCATGCCTATAGGTTACCATATGATTTGATAGTGTCTACACCGCTTGGTGTAAAGTCTTTAGCTTCTGATGCATGTTTTAATTGTACGGCAAACGAGAATGGACGAGTTTCTAAGGTGGACCTTATCCGATTACCACTCCATGGTATCGATGTTATACTCGGTCTTAATTGGCTAACGGCAAATGGTGCAATGATTGACTGTGGTAGGAAGAGGCTATCATTTCCCGATTCACCTAGCAGAGACAAGGTTGATGTGAGCCTGAACTTTCTCTCCGCAAGATGCATAAAGCAAGGATGCCAGGCGTATATGGTATTCTTTTCAGTCAAAGCAGAAGCCAACCTTTCACACGAGGATATCCCTGTTGTGAAAGAGTTTCCTGATGTATTTCCTAGCGTTGAGGACACGTGTTGTGATCGTGGCACTGGTTATGTGCAGACTGTTGTTTTTGGACTTTACATATTGCTCTGTGCTTATGTTCTGTCATTGTTATGATCATGCATCTGCTCTGTGCTTATGTAGTGATATGCAAATTTGTCTGTTCATGAATATCTCATTGTCCATATACTGTTTTATTTGAGCATAAGGTTAACTTTACCCGAGATCCAATGGGGTAAATTGGATCTCGGTAGCTCGAGGTCGGAGGACCAAGGATTGGAGAGCGGGGCAAGCAACATGACTAGATCGTTGGCCAGAGATGTTTCTTTTGTTTATTTTGTAATTACTTTTTGAGAACAGTAGGATGACTGTATCAATACTATGTTACACTATGGTTAATGCTTGAATGTGAATCAGTTACTCTTACGCTCCAATGCTCTACTCTGATTGAAAAAAAAAGCTTTAAAAATGGGATGTTACACCAGCTTATGCCTGGGCATTTTATATCAGTTACTCATCGTCCAAACGTTAGTGCATGCTCTCCGTTTCGCATTACTTACATTACCTCAAACTCCGTTGATTTTCTTAAAACTACGTGTCAACGGACACACTAAATGGTATGGAATTTGGGGTGTTACAGGTGATCTCTATACTGATCTTTTCTTGGCATGCTAGTAGTACATCAAGAAGTTTTCTTATATATATACTTGTTAATTGTTAATGCTATTTCTGCTAGAGTAATTTGATGGCAAAAGGTAATTATGGAAAAAGTTAAGTTTTTTATTTTCATACAGGGCCTGCAACTTTTCCCTCTGAACATGTACCACAGGTGTAACACACCGTTTTCTAAATGTTTTTCACAGCGTTTTGATCAGAGTTTGAGCGACGAAATTTTTTTTCATAATAAAGAGTAACTACATAACATAGATAACAGTGTATCTGGCTGTTCATATGGCCATACATTCATCCGAGTGTCTAACTCAAAAGTAAATACAACAAAACAAAGGCATCTCCGTTCGGTCCTCATGCTGGCTTCTTACCCTTGTCCTTGATCCTGTAACCCCTGGATCCTGAAGCTAGAGTAAGAGCTGAGGTCCAATACCCACCAGACCTCAGGTAACGGTTAACCTCATACTTATATAAACAATATATGTATAACAGATATTTCTAGTATTACAGCAATGATCAAGCCAGTACGTCTTATGATCATTTATTAACAACTACAATAACATGTAAAGTTAATTCCGGTCTACACTATTCACCCGTGCTACGATGTACGGTCGTGTCCTCAGCGCTAGGAAAACATAACGGCATTATTATGACTATAACCCGTAAAGCTGTAATTAGTTATCTAAGTCCCATACCTTAGTCACAATGCATGTCCAGGACAGAGTCCCGTTCATGGCTTTATGAAAGTATCCACAACATATATAAGCATACTATAAGCATCAGAGTCAGTGTTACAGTACGCGTCCGTACCTTCATTGACGAAATGCAGTACGTCTGACGGTCGGTACATGATCACAGATATCCTATAAAGATAATATCGTATTTAAGTAATAAACAACTTTCTAACAGATATTCTAGTCACCAATGACTATTTTACCCCTGACTTCAAATAATCGCTACCCGATAAAATTTCGCCAGAGCTTCGTTACTCTGACTCCCAACTTTTAGAAACTCAATCCCTACCATGTTTTTACCTCGTTAGGCATCTTTCAATGCAATGAGGCCTAAAAACAAGAATAGGAATTTCATTTCCTACTTCCTAGAACTAACTAACATTTCTACTAAAACTACTAAACTAAAGACTAGAATCTAAAAGCTAAGGACCGAAGAACTTACCCAGAACCTTGCTACTCCTTCTACAAAGCTTCTCCTTCTCTCTTTCACTCTTCAATTTCAAAATGCTCAAGAGAGTTTAGTGTGAATTTTCCAAAGGAAGTGAAGGCTATTTATAGAGAAATGTTGTGGCATCTTTGTAAATCTTTCAAACTTCTTCTCCTTCATTCTTGGCCTTAGGATCTAGGGCTTCTCTTCATCTTCAATCCTCACCCTTGATCCCTCTTGGCCGACCTCCTCACTCTCTCTCTCTCTCTCTCTTCTCTATCCTCTTCCAAAAATGACATCATCTTATGTCATCTTATCCTTTAGGGATTTTCCTCCTACCGATAAATTTCCCTGCTCAGTGTTTCTAATCGAATATGCTTATAAATCTCAAATACTTTTTGAAGTAACCTTTGAAGTTTATGTAATCACTTGAAAAGTATTTGGATTAACAAGGATTATGGTCCAATTAGGGGTCTTTACTAGCCTTTTAGTCATTTTAAGATAAACCCCGTTGGTTACGGAAATGACTTCGGAGATAACCTACTCCGGGATAAAAATACACTTGTTTATAATATGTTCTGATGTTAGATACTTAGTTCACATATTTCAAGATACGATTTAATTTCTATCGGTTCTCATTTATCCTATTTGCTTTTTCTCAAAATATCTCTTTTCTTATTTTTCTCTTTCTTCCCACTTGCTTCACACACACACTCTCTCTCTCTCACACACTCTTGAATTTCGGCTACCCCCTCCCCCTTTGACTTGTGAACTTTGATCTTTATTTAATTTGTATTATGTATTAATTATCTTATATTAATTAACAAGAAATTCTCTCATTGGCTCTTAGCTAATAACATGGATTTAGACCTTTTTAAATGCTAGAATTATTGTAAGCCTTAGATCTTGCTTTATGAGATTCAATCCTAACCATTGATTTATGTTTTGACTTGTCAAAGTTGATTAGTAAGGTTGTTTAGTGTCTTAATCCTATGACTAGTACTTTTTTGTTGATCAATTAAGCTTTAGGGATTTCATGTATTTAATCTTATACATTTTCTTAATCATTCCTAATTAATTAGCAATTATATTTATGCTAATCTTGGTCATTAGTCTTTAATTAGGGTCACACATCCCTAATTATGCCTTTGAAACATGTTGATTAATTTCTAATAAATGGAGATTTAATTATCTACTAATTATTGACAATTTTCTTAAATTAGATTAATTATTTTCTCACAACTATTTTATTGACATTGGTAATTTATGCACCATGCATTATTTAAAAAATTATAGGGCAACTTATGGTCCCCAAAATAATATTGGATTTTGCCTCTTTAATTTTCAAGGAAAATATTACAAATAATTACTAAAATTAGATACAACATACTTTTCTATTTTAAATAAATATTTAATTGCCTCTTAAGACATATTATAATATTCTCAGGGTATTTTATGACCCATAAATGTATTTAGGGATTTTTGGCACTTTATTCCTTCTATTTTCAAGAGAAATTACCCTAGAAAAATAAGATAAATACAACACAAGATTTGAGACCACATATTCACCTATTAAGAATAGGTATTATTTATCAAAATATAATATTTAAAATAGATAATCATCTGGGTATTACAACAAGGATGCAATTGATAATAAGCACGCACACTCGTGTGAGTGTGTGTTTTTTTTGTTTTCGTTTCTTCGGAGGGGGGTTAGTATTGAGCTTTTGTTTCCCACATACAAGAAGAGCCAATGCATGAAGTGGCTCCCTGTTGCCTTGCATGGCTTTTGCTTATCAGTAACTTCTCACTCCACTTTGCTTCTCATTAGAGTTGTCAAAACGGGCCACCCCGGCCCGTTAGGCCCTAGCCCGCGCGGGCTAGGGCCAAAAATATTTTTAAGTACCAGTCAAGATCCTCGGTCGGTATCCCGAAGTATTTTTAAGTATTAGTCGGTATCCCGAAATAATTTTTCAAGATCATTAAGTATATTTTTAGTACCGGTCAATATCCTAAAGTATTTTTTAAGTACCGTCAAGACCTTGAAATATTTTTTCAACATCTTAAAATAATTTTTCAAGATCATTAAGTATATTTTCAATACCAGTCGAGATCCCAAGTATTTTTAAGTACCGATCGATTACCACGAAATAATTTTTCAAGATCATTAAGTATATTTTCGAGACTAGTCGGTATCCCGAAATATTTTTAAGTACCATCGATTACCTTGAAATATTTTTTCAACATCTTAAAATAATTTTTCAATATCATTAAGTATATTTTCAGTACCAGTCAGTATCCTGAAGTATTTTTTAAGTATTAGTGAATATCCTCAGCCAGTATTCTAAATTTTGGAAACGGGGTTGATTGGTGGCCCGCGGGCTGGCCCCAACATAACCCCAAAGAGTGGGCTTATTTTGGGTTAGGGCCAAAAATGGCCCCATCATATGGGGGCCAAAAATATGGGGGCCAAACATGGGGCTTAATGGGCTGGCCCATAGGGTCCAGCCCATTTTGACAGCTCTACTTCTCATATAGGACGACATGAGAAATATTCATAATGGTCTTATAAGTCCTCTCCACTTCTTTATAGTTTATACACTATGATTTTTACTACTTGTAAAAATGTAAAGTGAGGGAAAATTCAATTTTAAAGGATCCTTAAATTTCTTGCATTTACTTAGGGGGGATTGAGTATGATTACTTTGTTTTATCTGATAACATGATAGAGGAAAAGAATTTCATAAATCAGTCTTTGAGGACAGACTTGATGGAAAAATTATAGCCATAATCTGTATCAATAATTGAAAATCTTAAAACCACCATTCTAGGCATCATTAGTAGTCACTGCGGTAAAATCTTCGAAGAGAGATAGGGTTTTATATTGCATTTCTTACTTTTTCCATGGGCAAGCATTATGTTATAGAATATGTAATAATGTTATAGGTCTTGAATTGAAATTTGAGGTAAATATGAACATCATGTTAGTAAGTAGGTGTCCTAGAGACAACCTGTTTCGACAATTGAACACCTTTTCTGCATTTTAGTATTTCATGATTAATATAAATGAGCATATTTTATCTTTATCATATTTATGTCTCACCTTTATTTTAAAATAAATATGTGTTGAAAGATAAAAGCCTTAGGAATAGAATAGGTGTTCACTTAAGGATCTATAATAAGGATCATGATCATGAGGACTCGAGGACACTGCATATCTATTGCCTGAAACCTGTTCCTAGTCTTGAATCACCAAGAAAGGACATTTGTGATATCAATAAGGCTAGATGGCATTTGTGATATTAATAAGACTAGCGTGACATCACCTACTTGTATAGAGATACAAGATAGGGACCTCATGGAATACAGGTATGGTGATGCTTTAGCTAATGTCGTGGGTGGATCTGTTGGAGAACAGATAGAACTGCCCACTGAGAGACTCCACAAAGATTCATTTAGAGATCGAGTATCATTGGATATATAAAGTCTTCCATCATTTGGTAGTGTGGATCGTCCTAGACTTTAGGGTGTCATCGAATACTATGTCCCAGGGTTATACTTTAACTGTACAACTCTATCCGCCTGAAAATGGGGAGAACAGTGTACTCTTGGGTGTAACTCGAATACATGAGTATAGATGGACATGCCAAAAGGACTCACGGTCCCCTACAAGATTAGTCATTCATAAGACCGGTAGAGCTTGGATGACTTCTAGTTGACTCGGGAGTTTATGCACATAGCAAGTGATCATGAAGAGTCATGATCCGTCTTAAAGTCAATGGAAGAAGATTCCTAGTTCTGTGAATTAGCTACATTCAGTCAATCAAGATAGATGATACTCTATCTTTGCTCTCAACTAAATCTGAATGATAATATGAGGGATGAAGACGACACGGTATCCAAATTAGAAAGGTAGATCACTTGATCAACTCAATTAGTTATGGGACCACAGAGCATTGCTAGTGTCTTATGTGATCATTAGATCAATTGGGCCCATTAAAGGATTTTAGTTGGTCTAAGTTTATTTATGTCTGTGACTAATTGGCCTAATGAGTTACACACAAAGATTATTCTTGATTGCTTAAAATTAGCAAGATTGGGCCAATAATTGTTATTGGGCTTTGTCAAGACTAAAGGTGTAATTGGGTTAGAGTGAAACTCCAAACCCAATAGCAAAATTGCGTCATATTTGAGCTCTTAGTGGGAAATTTTTTCTCTACTAAAAGGCCCAAATGTATTAGAAGGTCCAATAGAGTCTTAGGCCAATTTGAATTTGAAATTTAAATATTGAATTTAAAATAGTAATTTAAATTCAGATTTTAAATTCAAGAGGTTATGTGATAAAAGATAATTCGGAATTATCCAAAACAATATCCAATAAAGATTGGATAAGGAATGGGCTTCTTGGAATGCGCAATTCTTGGACTGGGCCTTTCTAATTGGACTGGATCTTTCTTGTAAGCATTAAAATTAGGGTTAAACCCTAATTTTGGGGCCAATTTTGGTGGCCAATTTTTGTGTACATTTTTGGTGAAAAAGTCACAACTCTTGAAGGGTTCAAGAAGGCAAAAAGGTGCCACTTTTGCATATGCATGCCGCCAATACAAGAAAGGTAAATCCTCCTATCTTGCCCCATACCTAAGCTCAAGAAACCATCATCTTCTTAAGAAAAAGAAAACTTAAGATTTTGAATCCTTAACCTTGCCATTGCATTTAAGGAGAAAGAGAAGTCAAGGAGAAGGAGTTGTCATTGCAATTGAAAGATAGCCGTGTGGATCAACGTTAGAGGACATCATAGACTTTGACGTCTTTGAGTGATTTAAAGTAATCCTAATCCTTATATGAGTTTTAACGAGTAGATCCTAGACATAACTCATGAGAACCATAAAGAGGTACGGGTTGCACAATGATTAACAAAGATTTTTAATTCCTCACATCCATTATACTTTATCCTTTAGCTACGAGTTATAACTCATGAGCACCGTAAAGAGTTACGGGTTATAACTCATAAGCACCGTAAAGAGTTACAGATTATAACTCATGAGCATCGTAAAGAGTTTTGATAAAGGAAATCAATTTGGAATAACCCATGAGTACTATTGTAAAGAATTACGGGTTATAACTCATAAGTAAATTAGAAAACATATGATGGGCATCATCTATGAATACCAATTTTTTTGTTTTTCAACCTCATGAGCAACTGCTTGAATGTCATGCAACACCTCAATTTTAATGAACACATCAGTAGAGTCCATAAAAAGAATTATCCCACAATTCAAAAATAATAAATTATGAAAATTTTCAAACTGGTAATATGAATATTATTAATACTGTAACTTAATTACTGAAAATTTTGTTGGGAAAAAAAAACACATAGATCTAAATAAAGTATTATACAAACCAAGTAAATGATTAAAACATATATAAACACTACAAAAAAGATTGAATTACAGATGGATTATTGCCGGAAATTCTGTCGGTAAATTTATATAATATATTAAAATAAAAAATATTAAATATTATCAGGTCGAATTCGACATTATTAAACCTTATTAGAGTAAGTAGCTCGATCAAATTTATCCAAATCTTTGTACTTGTTTTTCTTAATTCTCTGCCTACGACGAGGCTTGATTTAATATGAAATAAGGTTTAATCAGAGTTTTACATTTCCACTTAGCCTAACTACTATTGATAAACTCATTTGTTTCTTTTAGTTTTGATTTAGTGTAACTTCATTCCTAGAATTTTGATTTAATGCAACTGAATTCCTAAACTTTGCCCCAATCCAATTCCTATAATTTTATTTGTTTAAAATGTTAGTCCCTACATTTTAGAAAATAAAATTATGAAAACTAAATTAAAGTTATTTCCTGAATAACATTAGGAACCAATATTTTAAATGATTAAAGTTTGGGTTAAGGAGCAATAATACACATAGACTTTTCCCCAGGGAGCGCCCAGCACAACGGGCTTTTTTTTGGAGCGAAAGTAGACATGTGGTTACTTATTGGGAGCAAAAGTCCCACTAGTTGTTAAATACAAACAGTTGACCGTTAGTTTGACCAAAATGGCTGAGGTGGACACTGACTCAGCACTATGGCCTGAGCAAATCTGAATAAGAAAGGATAAAAATACCAAAATGCCCTCCATAAGAAAGGATAAAAATACTAAAATGCCCTCCCAGCCACCTTCAGCCCCACCATCGTCGGACCCCAGCCACCTTCAGCCCCACCATCGTCGACCCCCAGCCACCTTCAGCCCCACCATCTTCGACCCCCAGCCACCTTCAGCCCCACCATCTTCGACCCCCAGCCACCTTCAGCCCCACCATCTTCGACCCCCAGCCACCTTCAGCCCCACCATCTTCGACCCCCACCACCTTCACCCCCACCATCTTCGACCCCAGCCACCTTCAGCCCCACCATCGTCGGACCCCAGCCACCTTCAGCCCCACCATCGTCGACCCCCAGCCACCAGAACCATCGTCGACCAAAATGCCCTCCCAAAGAAGAAGAACCCCACCATTGTCGAAAGCAGAACCACCATCGCCAACCCCGACCACGTAACCATCAATCGACCAAAATGCCCTCCCAAAGAAGAAGAACCATAAAAATAAGAACCAGAAAAATAAGAAGAACCAGAACCAGAAATAAGCCACCAGAACCAGAAAAATAAGAACACCAATCGCACCAATCGCACCTTACCCATGTTGCAAAACCAGAACTTGAGAGAGAAATGGAAAAATAAATGTCTCTTGAAAAGAAAATATGAAAAGTATAGGAAGTGCAAATGGTCAAAATCATACCAATGTTACCGATATTTCCACCTAAAAACACAGTATGAGATCCCCAGAACTTCATCCCTATCACTCACCGAACGAGAACCAAAGAAACCCGAAGAAATCTGCCGCGAACGAGAACCTGGACACTTGGACCTTCGACGATCATCTTCACCTTCCTCTTCCTTTCGCGCCGGCGGCGCTCATCTTCCTCAGCTTGCCGCCGGAGACCTCCGTCACCCACCGTCACCCACCGTCACCGTGAGCTGAGGGAACGAGAGAGCACAACGCCGACTCCCCTGCTTCCTTTCTTTTTCCCAGATTCCAATTTCAATCGCCAGATGCCACGTTTTTCTTTTGCTCGAACCCTTTGCCACATGTAAAACATATGTGGAGACCATTTAACCCTAACTAACAGACGTTTCCTTCCGTTACTGCTAGTGGGACTTTTGCTCCCAATAAGTAACCACATGTCTACTTTCGCTCCAAAAAAAAGCCCGTGGTGCTGGGCGCTCCCTGGGGAAAAGTCTATGTGTATTATTGCTCCTTAACCCTTAAAGTTTAAAAGACTGTAGGTTATATCAAGTCAAAGTTTAAGGAAAGAATGCTAAACAAATCAAATTAAAACTATAATGAATTAGTTGTACTATGTCAAAATTTAAGGATTAAATATTAACGGGGTCAAAAATAATAAGGAGTAAATGATTAACTTCCCCTAAATTTGTTCATTTTCTTTGTAAAATAAGTGTTTTATTCATTTCATGTATCGTGGAATGTTAATCTTCAATGATTTTTGTTTTAATAGTATTATTTATCAACTAGTGCTTTATAAGCCACAATTTTTTATATATATACCATATTGTTTTCAGCTGCCCTAGTCTCCGAGAAATTGAAAATTTGAAAGACTAGAACTCAAATGTGTAATACCCGGATAAATATTTATCTGGAATGTTATATTTTAGTAAAATATACCTATTGAAAATAGGTGAATATGATGTATCAAATATTGGAACGGATTTATCATAATTTTATAGGGCAATTTCTGTTGAGATTAGAGGAATTAAAGTACTAAAATGCCCTAAATGAACTAAGAGTCATAAAATATGGTGATAAATCCTTCGAGGCAACAAAATAATTATTAAAAATTAGAGAGTATGTTAACTCTAATTTAGATACTTTTTGGGATTTATTTCCTTGAAAAATAGTGGGGGGAAAATTAAAAAGTATTCCGGGATCATTATTGACCCCGTGATTATTGATATTTTATGTAAAGCATAAAATACCAATGTAAGTCCAATAGTTGTGAGGTAATGAGTTTTTCTAATTAAGAAAATTATCAAAAATTAGTGGGTAATTAATTAAATAATTACTGGCTAATTATTTGGGCTTAAACAAAGGAAAATCCAAAGATAATTATGTAAAACCCTATAATTAGTGGTTTATGGCTAAAATTAGCATAAAATATATTTTCTAATTAATTGGAAAATATGAAGAATATGAGATTGAGTAATTTTAAGCCTAAAAACAAGTATGGACCAATAGGGAAATTTTGTAAAAAATTATATAAAATAATTATTAAATAATTATTTTATATAGTATTAATTAATTAAATAATAAAAATAAATTCAAAAGGACCAGCTGCATTGACCGAAAATTTTGATTCAAAATTGGATAAGAATGAAGTATAAAAATATCATGATATTATTAGTATTATATTAATATAATTTGTGATATTTTGGTGAAAAAGCAAATAGGATAAATGACCACGGATAGAGATTAAATCCTATCTACAAAACCATGAACAAGGTTTCTAGGGTCAGAGTATTTTATAGACAAGTGAATTTTTATCTCGGAGTGGGCTGTCTCCGAAGTCATTTCCGAAACCGACGGAACAATAAGGAAATAAGACGAAAAGGACAAAGGAGCAGTTGAGGAAATGAAAACCTATAGAAAATAAATCATAACTCAATATCTAGGGATGAGTTGGTAATCAACTGGACAATTTATGAATCAGTGAATTTTTGTCCCGAAGTTGATAATTCTGGAAGTTATTTCCGAATCGACGCGTTTTTCCGTAAATCTTCGGCAGGCCTGGAGAAGACCTGAATGGAATCAAAAATTTAGTTAACCCAGACATTTCTAATGAGTAAGAAAAGAACTTCAAAGTTGTGATTCCGGATTTCTAAGATTTTACAAGATTACGCGATTCGAACACCGAACTGGGACTTTATCGGTAGAAACCTTCTGGAAGCTACGCAAGGTGGCACCACTTGGCATCATTTTTGTTGACTTTTGGGGCCAAAATTTCGACCAAAGGGGCTGCTTGGAGGAGAATTAGCCACCTCCCAAACCCTAATTTCCATGGTTAGAATTGAAGGAAAGTTTTGGAGAAAATTACCTAAGTTGGCCCATTTTTCTTCTATAAATAGGCACCACTTCCCTTTGAATTCTTCACACCAAATGCTCTTGAAAGTTAGAGAGAAGTTAGAGAGAGGAGCTCTGGAGAAAGTTGTAGTGAAGTTCTTCAACGGGTAAGTTCTTCGGTTCTAGTCTTAAGCTTCGGTAGTTCTTTCGGTAGTTAGAGTAGAAATGCTAGTTTAATCTTTAATCTTCCAAGTATGATTAGATATCATATGTTAGGGGTATTTTAGTCATTAATTTCAAAAATCATGATGGGGTCGGAGTTATGGCAAAATTTTGGAAGATTAGAGTCAAAGTAGCGAAGCGAAATTCCGCCGATTAGGGGCATCAGGGGCAAAATGGTCATTTATGCCTAAAATTCCTGTTATGATGTCAAATGTTAATAAAATGTCATATTATCATTATAGGATATCTGTAATCACAAACCGTTGTTGTATTGCTGTCGTACCGCTGTCAAACGTACCGTTTACCGTCAACGAAGGTACGTCCGCGTACTGTAACACTAACTCTGATGTTTATGGTATTCATATATGTGGTATGTGTGTTGTATAGATGTTATACTGTTGAAATGCATGTAGTGGTTAGAGGATATGTCTGTATGCTGGGGCAATATGTCTGTATGCTGGGGGCAATCTGTCTGTATGCTGGGGGCAATATGTCTGCATGCTGGGGGCAATACATATGCATGGGTTGTGATAGAGT
>JAMWYP010000853.1:0-27046 GCA_025563575.1 Acacia pycnantha | reverse complement strand
TAACTTAATTTAAGCATCCTGCCAAAGCGGACTTAAATTTACGTTAAATATGGATCTTAGCCCACTAATTATAATGAGGGTTCTTAATTCAGTGGGAGGTTACTGCTTAAACTTTGCATATCTTTAGTTGTAGAATCATGTAGTCTAGTAATACTTCAACACCATCAATGCGATCAGTCCTTGAGAAGGACGAACTCGATGAGACAAACTTTCTTGACATGTTTGGGAACTTAAGCGTTGATCCTAAACACGAAAGAAAAGAGTATCTCATCAATCAACCCATTCCTGACGAGCCTCCAGCTGCTGATCCAAGAGCTCAGACTAATGCTTATACAAAACATAAGGATGACTCTATGGATACAGGATGCCTGATGAATTGCCACTATGCTTCTAGACCTCAATAGAGATCTAGAAATGATTGCTCATTCTACGAGAAATGTTTCCAAGAATAAACAAGGCAAGAGGGTATGAAGACCACAAGGCCTTATTTTCTTGTAAGATGGCTAAAGGTGAATGATTAGTCCTCATTTATTGGAAATGAAAGGCTACATTGATCACCTTGAGAGGCTTGAATTCCCCATGTCCCAGGAGTTAGCTACGGTGTTGATCTTGAACTCACTCCCAAGAAGTTATAATAACTTTGTCTTGGATTACAACATGAACAACATGGATGAATCAATTTTGTACTGCATGAGATGCTCAAACCCTGTTGAGCTGAGCCTTAAGAATAGGCCTAGCACTGTTTTGTCCGTTCAAAAAGGAAGGGGTATGAAATGAAAGCCAAGAAGGGAAAACCTTCGAAGGATAGCATCTCGCTTCCTTTTACAATGAACTATGTCATTTGAAAAGGAATCGCAAACTCTACCTCGAAGATCTAGAGAAGAACAAGAAGGATAGCGGGGCTATCGCTTCAAGTATCTATGTCATAGATATTCGCTTTTCTACTTCCTCAACATGGGTATTAGATACTCCATGTGGATCTCACATTTGAATAAATGTAGGGTCTCAAGGAAAGTAGAAAATTGAATGGACATATCTATGACATAACTACTAAAAGGTTCAAGTCAAATGATTTGAATATGACTTACCTATGGCATTGTTGTCTAGGCCATATAAATGAGAAACACATTTCGAACTCCATCCGAGATGGATTTCTTCACTCATTTGATTTTGAATCATTTGATACATGTGAGTCTTGTTTATTGGGAAAGATGACAAAGGCGCATTTACTAGGCATGTGAGAGAGCCACTGATTTATTGGGCCTCATACATACCGATGTGTGTGGACCAATGAATACATCTTCCAGAGGGGGTCATTTGTACTTCATTACATTCATAGACAATTTTAGTAGATATGGGTATCTATCTAATGAAACAAAAGTCTGAATCTTTTGAAATGTTCAAAATATTCCAAAATGAAGTGCAAAACCTACTTGGCAAAACAATTAAAGCCCTTCAATCCGATCAGGGTGGTAAATATTTGAGCCAAGAGTTCATTGACCATCTTAGGAGTTGTGGGATCATCTCGCAACTTACTCCTCTAGGAACACCTCAATGGAATGGTGTTTCTGAGCGGAGGAATCAAACTCTATTAGATATGATTCAATCTATGATGAGTCAAATAGATATTCCTCCTTCCTTTTGGGGCCATGCCCTAGAAATAGCTGCGTTCACACTGAATCGTGTTCCGTCAAAGGCAGTTGAAAAGACACCATATGAGATATGGACTGGGAAGAAACCCAGTTTGTCCTTTCTTGAAATTTGGGGATGTGAGGTTTACGTTAAACACTAAGCCTCTGATAAATTATCATCCAGATCCTCAAAAATGCCTTTTTGTGGGGTATCCTAAGGAAACTAAATGATACTATGTCTACAATCCTACCGATCACAAAGTGTTTGTTATTCAGAATGGTGTCCTTTTGGAGAAAGAATTCATCTCTAAAAGAACCAGTGGGAAGATGGAAAACGGAGAAGACTCACAACAAGTTGTTGAGCCTACTCAAGTAACACAAGGCCCACGAAGGTCCGATAGAACACGGCTACAGCCTCAGAGATATGGATTTCTGATTACTGGAAGCCGTGATGTTTTGCTCATTGAGCAGAATGAGCCAACTACCTATCGAGAAGCCGTGGTGGGACCAAACTCTGAAAGAAGTTTGAAATGCAATCCATGTACGACAATGAGGTATGGACCTTAGTCGAGCCACCTGAAGGTGTAAAAACCGTGGGTGCAAGTGGGTTTTCAAAGAGAAAACTAACATGGAAGGCAAAGTAAATATCTTCAAGGCACGAATGGTTGCAAAAGGATTCACTCAAACTCATGGTGTGGACTATGATGAAACCTTTTCTCCAGTTGCAATGGCCAAATCAATCAGAATCCTTCTTTCCATTGCATCATATTATGACTATGAAATATGGCAAATGGACATCGAAACAGCTTTCCTTAACGGAAAGCTCCTTGAGGATGCGTCCAGAGGACTCTGGTAAAGTTTGCAAGCTTCAAAGATCCATTTATGGATTGAAGCAAGCATCTCGGAGCTGGAACCATCGTTTTGATGAAGTAGTCAAAGGGTTTGGATTCATTCAAAACATCGATGAACCTTGTGTTTACAAAAAGGTCAGTGGGAGCACAATTGTATTTCTAGTACTTTATGTCGATGACATCCTACTCATTGGGAATGACATTCCTACCTTGCAGAGTGTCAAGTCTTGGTTAGGAAAGTATTTCTCAATGAAAGATTTAGGCGAAGCCACTTACATCCTCGGAATAAGGATCTATGGAGATAGATCCAAGAGGTGATAGGCTAAGTCGAGAGCACATACATAGACAAGATAGTTAAATTCAGTATGCAGGAATTCCAAAGGGGTTACATGTCCATGTCTCATGGCATTCATCTAGTAAGGATTTGTGTCCTAGTACACAAGATCAAAGAGACCGCATGAGTTAGATTACATATGCCTTCTCCATTGGATCTATCATGTTTGCCATGTTATGTACTCGACCGGATGTCTCATTTGCCTTGAGTATTATGACCCGCGATATATCAACAAGATTCCGATGAGGGTCGTTGGACTGCTATAAAAAATATCCTAAAGTACTTAAGAAGGACTAACGACTTATTCTTGGTATATAGAGGATTGGAAGATGAGCTTTGTGTCACAGGTTACACAGATGTGAGTTTCCAAACTGATCAAGATGATCTAAGATCGCAATCTGGATATGTATTCATTTTGAATGGTGGTGCGGTAAGCTGGAAGAGTTCTAAGCAGAGCACTGTAGCTGATTCTGCAATAGAAGCTGAGTATATAGCAGCATCGAATGCAGCTGAGGAGGCCTTTTGGATTAGTAAGTTTATTAATGAACTAGGGGTGGTTCCTACCATCCCAAATCCAATAGACTTGTTCTGTGACAATAGCGGCGCTCTTGCGCAGACCAAGGAGCCTAGGTCACATCAAAGGACCAACCATATACTCAAGCGATTTCATCTTATCAGAGAAATCAATGATAAAGTTGATACAAAAATTATGCAAAGTACCAGAAGAAAACAATGTAGCTGATTCTCTTACTAAGCCGCTTGCACAAGTAAAACATGAGCGTCATGTTAGGGCAATGGGAATTAGAGTAATTAATGATTGCACCTAGTGCAAGTGGGAGTCAGTTGGAAATTATGCCCTAGGGGCAAGTCATTGTACTTTAGATGTTTATGTTACAGTATTCTCCTTTAGTTATCATTTCATTTGCTTGTTTAGAGTGATAACTGATCCTTGGATATATCTTATAGATTATCCTAAATGTCCCTGGTCGATCATCTGCGCGGGAGCGAAGATGAAATAAGACCAGTATGACTTTGATGAGTATGGAGATACTGTTAGTTCTCAATTGGTTTTGATGATAACGGACAATTGTAAACACAGATGAAGTTTGTCTTTGTAAGTTGAAAAACTTATTGTCTAAAGCAAACTCGAGTTTCAGTTTGGAAACTCGAGTTTTGGCCTGACAGAGAGATGCTCAAATTTTTACAAAGAAAGGCAAACTCGAGTTATGGTTTTCAAACTCGAGTTTTGGCCATACAGAGAGCATTCAAGTTTTTCGCTGAACAAAGAAAACTCGAGTTTTAACAAGACAGAGAGCAACCAAGTTTTTCAAAGAAACCAAAACTTCAGTTTCCATAGGAAACTCGAGTTTAGACTTTACTGAGAGTTCTCTAAGATTTTCAAAGTTCATGAAAACTCGAGTTCACCATAGAAAACTCGATTTTCCATAACCTGAGAACAATGCTCATCTCTGACCTTGTAAAACTCCCGTGTTCAAATCGACCAAGCTTTTCAATGTTTTCTCATAAAAGAGAAAACTCGAGTTTTGTTTTCAAAACTCGAGTTTTGACCTTTACAGAGAAGTTTCCAAAGTTTTCAAAGATGAGAAAACTCGAGTTAAGATTTGGAAACTCGAGTTTTGATCAGCAGAGACGCTCTGTCAAGTTTAAACGTTTTGAAAACTCCAGTTTTGATTTGGAAACTCCAGTTTTGAGATTTTGGACCAAAACATGATTTTTCATTAAGAGTCCAAAACTCGAGTTAGTCACTTAATGACTCGAGTTTTGCACTGTTCACCAAGAATGTCCAAAATGCCAAATCGTGATGTTTGTCTCTGGAATGAGAAAACTCGAGTTTCGGTTTAAAACTCGATTTTCAGTCTTTTGCTCAAAGAACACTGACACGTTTTGGAGAAGTTAATGCTTGCCTTCTACATCCAGCAAACTACTCTTCCAACGGATTAATAATCAAAGAGTCAACTCTGAAATTCTGAAAAGCTGAATCAACCAAAGAGTAGAGAGAGAAGAAGACCAAAACCTTCATTGATCATCCTCTAATCTCTCCAACGGTTATATGAGGATTTATAACGGTCATTTAATGATCTCTACCTATAAATAGAGATGCATTCAATTCCTCTCAACAACTAATCTGTGCAAGAATGAAAATCATTAAAGTTTCAACTACTCTTTGAGTTTTCTGTGTAAAGTATCTTTTGATACATTCATTCTTCGTTGTTTATGATTTATCTACTCTTAGAGAGAGTTTATGGACCAAAACATGATTTTTCATTAAGAGTCCAAAACTCGAGTTAGTCAAATGACTCGAGTTTTGGGTTATTGAATGTAAAATGCCAAATCGTGATGTTTGTCTTGAGAGAGAGAATTATTCTTGAGTGCAGAGTGTAATCAATCTTGATAGCTGAGAAATCCTAGAGAGTCCGGGACTCGGACGTTAGGTCGCATGTTTGACGAGAACCAAGATAAACTCTTTGTGTCTTGCTTCTCTTCTCTATACTCTGCTTTACTTCTACTTCTTATCCTACAAACAGTAGAGATTCAGAAAAGAATTTGAGACATCCCCAATTCACCCCCTCTTCGGTGATTCAAGCTCCACTTTCATTTGGTATGCGAGCACTTGTATGCTTCTGGATAAACATTCTCTAACATCTCGAAGAAGTTAATGCTTGCCATCTACATCTGAATTCCTACCCGGATGGAGCTTCGATCAAAGAGACCACTCGGTTTCAAAAATGGAGAACCATTACTTTTCCTCGAGAAAGCAAAACCTTCATTAGTCATTCGCCATGGCTACTCGAAACGGTCTTTGGAGGATGTTAAAAGAGGTCATTTAATGAACTCTATCTACAATCGAGAGATGGCGTTCGAACTCCAAAGCTCTAAGAATGAATATGATGAGAGTTTCAACTATTAATGTCACTCTCAACAAAGAAGCTGTTGATACATTCATGTCTTCAAAGTTTATCTTATCTAGTCAACAGAGAGTTTACTGATCGAAAATCATTTACTGTAAGGTCTCTCCACCTTTCAGTGGGTAATTGGGATGCTTTGGAGAGTAGCCCAAGAAGGAACTATTCTGAGTGCAAAGTAAAATCTTGATAGTCAACACTCTAATGACCGAGTATGATCTTCTTCGTATGAAGACCGGTGAATCCATCATCGACTTTCAAACTTGGTTCACCCACTTCTTATCCTACCAGCTTGCCGTATTAGGCAAGACATTTGAGCAACTTCTCAAGTAAGAAAATCTTGAATATTCTTAGCAAAGAATCGGGAAGCTAAGGTTACAAACGCATTGAAGAAGCTCGTGGTGAATCAATGAGCTCCTGTGAGAGCATTATTTGGTAGCTTTACCTCGAGTACGAAGGCAAACTCAAGTTCAGCAAAGGGACTTGATGAGACGAATAGCAAAAACAAAGGCATCGCTCCTCAAGGTTGCAAATGAAGCTAAGGAGTCCGACTGTGAACCAAGAACAATTGAAGATGACGAAGATGCTGAGAATAGGCATGATGGTCCGAAGATTCAAGAGATTTTACAAGAAGGACCCAAGGATACAAAAGATTCAACAAAGGTAGCTCCAGCACCGAGGCAAAGAAGCCGATCATATGCTACGAATGTGAAAAGCCCAGTCACATCAAGTCAGAATGCCCCCAGCTGAAGAACAAGGATAAAGGCAAGAAGAAGTTCAACAAGTTTAAAAAGAAAGCCTATGTCTCAGCTATATGGAGAGATAGCTCATCCGATAAAGATGAAGCTGATGAAGAGGAAAAAGAAAACATTTGCTTGGTTGCTGAAGAAGAAGAGCAACATGAAAAGAATAATGAGGTATATGACTCAAAACCGACTTATGATGAGTTATTCAATGAATATACAATTGTTCAATCTGAGTTTGAAAAACTTGTTGAGAAATATATTGCTTTGAAAAGGAAAAATATTACTCTTGAACAGCAAGTAGAAAATATTTCTCCTAAAAACATTATTTGTGATTATTGTATTGTTTTAGAGAAAAAGAATTCATATCTTACGAAAATCCTTGAAAAGTTTACAAAAGTTAGTGAAATGCTAAATGTGATTTTAAGAGCACAAAGATTTACAAAAGATCGTTCTGGGATAGGTTATAATCCCATTTTTGATAGAAAGAAAGGAAAGAAGAAGAGTGGTGGAAAATCTTATTTAAACTATTTTCGAAAAACTGTTCACTCTTCGAATCCATTTGCTCACCGCAATTATTGTAACCGAAAGGGTCATACGACTTCATCATGTTTTCATAAGAAAGATAAGAAAAATAAACCTCGTTGGTAATTATCAGGGTGCCTAAAGGAACTTATGTTCCCAAGGCTCGAACTAACCCCAAAGGACCCAAGAAAAGATGGGTACCTAAGACTTGATCCTTTTTAATTTGCAGGTATGTCTAAGAGCATCAAAATCCAACAAATGGTATATTGATAGTGGATGCTCAAGGCATATGACGGGAGATCAATCCAAATTTGCCTCAATCAAGCACAAAGATGGTGGCAAAGTAATCTTTGGTGGAAATCAATCTGGAAAGATTGCTGGAATCGGTAAAGTTGGGAACAACGATGGACCACAAATCAAAGACGTCTACTTTGTGGAAGGACTTTGCCACAACCTCCTCAGTGTAAGCCAAAGTACTGATAGAGGTAACTTAGTTATCTTTGATTCTGAGGAATGCTTGATTGTGAGTAAGGATATTCTCTCGCTAGACAATATAAAATCAAAAGCTATTTTTAGAGCTCCTAGAGAAGGAAACTGTTATACTCTTAGTCTCTCTAGAGATGGCTCTACATTTGAAAAATGTTTTGTAAGTAATTTGGATGATAGTTGGTTATGACATAAGCGATTAGCACATGTCAATATGATCCAACTTGATGATTGCTCAAAAAGGTTTAGTCATTGGTGTTCCAAAACTACGTTTTAGAAATGATATGATTTGTGATGCATGCCAAAAGGAAAACAAACTAAATCCTCTTTTAAGCCCAAAAATGAAATTTCAACTAATAGACCTCTCCAACTACTCTACATGGATCTAGTTGGACCACTAGAGTAAGAAGCCTAGGCGGCAATCTATATACGTTGGTCATAGTTGATGATTTCTCTAGATTTGCATGCACTATATTTCTGTCTTCAAAAGATGAAACATTTGATCAGTTAGTCGTTTTTGCCAAGAAGGTCCAAAACGAGAAAGGTTTTGTAATTTCAGGAATTCACACTGATCATGGAGGAGAATTTGAAAATTATGCCTTTGCTGAGTTCTGTGACAACATAGGGATTGATCACAATTTCTCAGCCCCAAGGACTCCTCAACAAAATGGTGTTGTAAAAAGGAAGAATCGAGTCCTTACCGAGATGGCAAGAGCTATGCTAAATGAAAACAACACTTCACAAGTGTTCTGGGCTGATGCGATGAGTACGGCTTGCTACATCTCGAATCGAGCATACCTCAGAAAGAAGCTGAACAAGACTCCCTATGAGCTGTACAAAGGAAGAAAGCCAAACCTGAGTCATCTGCATGTATTTGGATAATTTGCAAAGAATATGCAGGGAGAATTTGAGATGTCCATGATGGGAGAACTCAATCATTTTCTTGGTCTGCAAATCAAACAAAGATCAAATGGGATCTTCATTTATCAGACAAAGTACCTTAATGACATGCTGAAGAAGTTTGGAATGGACCAATGCAATGGTTCTGACACGCCAATGAGTTCAACCACTTCTCTGGATGCTGACGAGAAGGGCACTGATTTCAACATCACAAGATATAGAGGAATGATTGGATCATTGCTCTATCTTACTGCAAGTCGCCCGGACATCCAATTCAGCGTTGGGATGTGTGCAAGGTTTCAGTCTGCTCCCAAAGAGTCGCATGCTGAAAATGTGAAGAGAATCTTCAGATACCTTGCTGACACAAAGACTCTTGGACTATGGTTTCCCAAAGGACAACCTGAACACTTGGTGGCATATTCAGATTCTGCACCATGCTTTGGTATAAGACGGATAGAGAGCACAAGTGGCCAATGTCAATTCCTTGGTGGCTCACTTGTGTCTTGGTTCAGCAAGAAGCAAACGACCGTCTCAGTATCCTCAACTAAAGCTGAGCATATTGCTGCCTCTAGTTGCTGTGCTCAAGTCCATGGCTCAAGCAGCAGCTTCCTGACTTAGGAATCAATCTGAAGGAGATCCCAATATTGTGTAACAAAAGCACAATAAGCTTGGCAAAGAATCCAGTTCAACATACAAGAACCAAGCACATTGATGTGAGACATCATTTCATAAGGGATCATGTTCAAAACAAAGATGTCAAAGTGATGTTTATTCCAACACACATTCAGCTTGCTGACATCTTCACCAAGCCATTAGCAAAGGAGCAATTTAATTTCATAAGAAGAGAATTGGGAATGGTAAATCCCAATGAACTGTAAGTATTTTTTAATGTCAATGTTAGTTATGGTTTTGATGAATATTAGTTACTAACTTAAGCTTCGAGTACATAGCAATGTTTTATGCGGGATATTTGAAATCCCGAAGTTTGTCAGTCAAAGACGCAATGAGCAAATATGGAAACTCAAGTCATTAAGTGAGTAACTCGAGTTTCAGAGAAACAGAAAGGAAGCTCTGAGTTTTCACGAATTGGAAACTCGAGTCATCAAATGGAAACTCGAGTTTCGGGCGAGAAAGAGCGACCCACTGTTGCAGTATCCACAAAACTCGAGTCAGTAAGTGGAAACTCAAGTTTTGGTCGCGGAATTTCAAAAGTTCACTTTACACTTTTGAATTCAGGTCAGTTACTTCGCACCCTATTTAAACTCGCACTATTCATTGTTCATCTAAACTCGCCTCAAAACTCAAGTTTTTCCCTAGAGTTTTCCTCTGTTCCTCTCGGCTTCTCGCCTTTCTCCTCGCCTCTCTTCGATTTCTCCTCATCTCCTTTCTTCATTTTCAAAACCCTATACCCATTCTCTCTTTGAATCAACAATGGCCTCCAGTTCAAACCCCCAAGGGATCATTAATCTTGACTCTGACTCCGAACCTGAGAACCAAAACCTAGCGAATCTATCTTCTTCATAGTCTCGACCAAATCTCTCACCTAGGGCACCACAAATCTCTCGGAGTACCTCCTCTGGTCTATTTCGAGCTGTGTCTAGATTCACTCAAGCACATTATTCAGCTCAAGATCAAGCACACGCTCCAGCAGAACTCTTGGCTGGACAGGCATCGGGTCAAGAAAGTTTCCAAGTGCTTTCCCCAAGTTCTCAAGATCAAGTCTCTTCTCCTCAAGAACTATCCAGGTCCAGTGATTTAGTAAGTTCATCTTCCCTAGCCGAAATCTACAATCATCATTCACCCCTAATGATTTCTTGATTCTTTCCCATCAACATCCTGGTCTTAACACTATTAGATTCAGAGAAAAGCTTGAATATAAACCCTTCTGTCCTGTAGTTTATGTTGATTTAGCTAAATTAAGGGATGAAAGTCATTTGGATCTTTCTCCCTGGCTGATTCAATTTGAACCTTTGATTTCTATTCGAGCCACCTATAGTCCTACTCTTGTTAGGCTATTTTATCACCACATGCATTTTGAGGAATATGTGGATAATGGTTATCTTTTTGAGCGACTCACTACATCTATTGGAGGTCGCAAAATTATTCTAACTCCTACTTATATCAATTCCATTTTGTAAATTACCAATCCTCCACCTATAAGACCAATACATCTTACTAATGAGCAGATTTTTCAATGGTTAAGACCAAATGAACCTCTTCCTGAAAATCTATCCACCCTGACCTTCACACTTGAATCCATGCCTCCCAAATATCGCTATCTCGGTACATTTATGCGTAAATCTCAAACAAAGAATGGAATCTTTTCTTCTTTTCGAAAGAAGACTACTCTACTTTTGCTTCCATCATTGCACAAGTTCCTTTGAATATTGGGAATTGGATATATCAGAAACTAACCAAGTTTTGGTTTCCTATCAAAGACTCTTCTCAGATTCCTTTCCCCAATCTTGTTTCTATAATCCTATTCCATGAGAAAATCTGGCCTTTATCTTTAACTGATCAGGCTGAGCATATTCCCTGTTTTAGTCAATCCCTTTTCGACCTTTTGGGCCTCAATTTTCATGCATATCCAAGATCCTCACCTCTTGATCATGAAGGTCCAAGTTCCTCCAAAGGGCCCATCCTCTTCCTCCCATCCTTCTAGACCTCTACTTGTTTTTCACTCGCAATTTATGGCTTACTACAGAACTCACCTCAATTGCCATACTTGCCTCTCCAATCCCCATTCCATCCCCTGCCACCACTGTCAAACTCTCAACTCCTTCCAATGACCCTTCGATCTCAGCTCCATCCTCTTTTGTTGATGACAAAGGGGGAGAAGAACCAGAGAAAGAAGTTGAACCAAAGGAGCAATCTTGAGTTGAAGGAAGGAGTTTAGATTTTAGTTGTTTTGATTCTGTTTTTCGGTTTGTGTTTTTGCTTTGTATTTCTGGTTTGAAGATTATGTTTGTCTCTTATTCATTATACCTGCTTACGTCATTCTGGTGTTATAAGCTTAGCTTCAGTTACACTAACTGATTTTATTATCTCAGGGTCTCTAAAATAATTTATATAGTATGTCATAGAAGAAAAACAATTCAAATTGTAATCAAAAGCTTCTCTTTAATTCACTATTTCATACTTGTACATTGATTACAAAAATAGGGGTGTTACAAGCGTTCTTCTCTTTGTCAGCCAATATTCCAAAGTGTAAATCGAGCACAAATCCAAGAACAATATCAAGAAAAGCATTTTTATGATGAAATTTTTAGAGACAGATTACAACACGATCAAAACATAGATTACAATTGATCAAAAGCAACTAACACATTTTTGAAAACCTATCGATAACCAGAAGATTGAAATTCCATCAATTGCAACTGATTTCATATTCAAGAAACCAAATTGAGAAAACCCAAAACAAAGAAAATTGCAGAAACTGCAATGTGGATTCGGATCCCTTGATTTCATAAATATTGATATTTAGATACAACCAAATTTTTAAAGTATACAGGGTGTTTTGATTTCTGACTATTTCCACATATGAAAATCAATTATATAAAAAGGCAGAAACTAGATTGGAACCAAAACTTATCTTGTTTCCTTTGTAATCCATAATACCGCCGATGCCCTCCAAAGATCAGCAAGAAATAACTCTATAGATTGTTGGCATCACGAGCAATCTGAAAAATGAAGAAGCAGATGGTATGAGTTGTGTCTTAGAAAACTTTCCTATAGAGTTATTTCGCAACCACCGGTAAAGAAGAAGCGGTACTCTCCAGGATTAAACAGACCCTTCTTGATTAAATCAAGGCGGCAGAACTGGCGAAAGATAAAGTAACTCAGTAAGAGATTACTAATGTTTTCTTGTTCTCTCTTTCAAATGGTGTCACAATTGGGGTATTTATATAGAATGAATCAATGCCTTGAAGTTTAGACTCTTGAACATTACCCCTCTTCAAAAAGTCATAACTATTTGTTAAATTCATGAACCAACACAAATCCCTTAATTTATAAGAACATGACTTCTCAAAACGCATCTCTTCATTTAAACATATTCCATAATATTGGAGAGACTCTTTCTTTGACTCACCCTTATGCAATATTTACAACATAACCAATGTAAACCATGTGCACATGATGAGTAACCGATAGTTATGAGTCACCTCAAACAATTCCCTAGTAACCATGGCACAACTACTATCTACAATAATGTTAACATATGAATGAAATAACTCTTAACCATGATGTGCCCATAGATTTCTTGTAGTCAAACCTTAGAAGAAATAACTATGTTTGCCCTTGTTTCTTACTAATGTAAAAGAGCAATATTTATAACAACAAATTTACTCATACCCATGACATACCCACGGTTGCTTGTGGTCATACATGAATGTATGAACAACTTTAATTACATGTGTGTGATGGGTGGCTTATGGTTACGTGCGACCAAAACAACTTCATTGTAACCATTACTTACCCATCACCTGCATGTGGTCACAATCACTTTCATATGGTCTCATTTTAGTTGAGGGTATTTTAGGGTTACGAGATAGTTATGTAACTTTACTCTGACCGTTGTGCACTCATCAACCGCACATAGTCAACACCACTTCCCTTGTTTGTAATATCACAGATGTAACCACATTCACCATATGAGTACTTCACGATCAATCAATTTTCAACAAACTTGTTTCCCAGCCATGGAGTTCCCTTAACCTCTCGTCTACTCGCATTCAGTTCTAGCGGTGAATAGGCTCATACTCTTTCCTCTACATATATCACATGAGTGGTAATGTCCAATATATACAAGAATGGGCTGCCTTAGGATTATGAAGAAATATGCTCCTTGAAAGGATAGACCTAAGTCACCACTAGGTGGGGAATAGGCCGTGCCCCTATCAAGCGGCTTGTAGCTTGACTTGTTTGGGCCTAGTCTGGGCTCTAGCTTGTTTGTTAAAAATGCCAGGCCAAGGCCTAACTCTATAAATAGGCTAGGCCTATTTTGTTAAGGCCTGGCCTGTAAGCCTTCAGGTCTAGCCTGTTTACGCATTAAATAAATGTAATTAATTATATTTATATTATATAAATAACACAATTTTTTTTTTAATTCTTATATTCTAAGTTCAAAGTGTTCAAAGTCTACTTATGGCCTTCAAGGCTTGTAATATGAGGCCTTTTTAAAGGCTTATATTATGAGTAGGCTTTTAAAAAGGCTTTAGGCTCAACTAGGCCTTATGGAGGCTTAGGCCTTTTGCCTCATTACAGGCTCAGGCCTGTTAGCCAAAGCCTGGCCTGACCTATTTCCATGCCTAGTCACTACACATCCAGAAGCAAGTTGGAAAAAATACAACATATATTTCTTCATTTTCGTTTTTTAGTACATTTTTTTTTAATGGGTGTTTCATAAATTATCACTTACTCAGTGAAAATATTGAAACTAATGCACATTTTTCCATGACTAACTTCTACCTCCGACTATTTATTATTTATCTTCTGTTATGGTTTTGAAAGTTACAAATTGAATTACTTAAAATTTGTATGTCTTAAGAAAATAAAATCAAAATTATCATTGTACCAAAATGAAAAAAAAAATGTTATAATATTTTTAGTATATCTTTTCTATTTTTGACTTTAAAATTTTCTTATATGGTGGTGTAAATAAACATTTGTAAATTTTATGTGTGTGTGTGTGTATAAGTATATGAATATATATTACTTTTTATTTTAATAATTACATCACTGCACCTAGACTAATCGATCATTTGCACCGTGACTTCTGCCGACATTTTTGGCTCGACATCCGGTATTGGCTTTTAAAACATTGCTTCAATACCACTTTCTCTCGTTTTTGGTGGTAGAAAATAGAGTAAATACCCTTTGGTCCCCGGAAAACACATTTGACCCTTTTTCGTCCCCCCGAGTAAAAGAAATGTCATTTTGGTCCTTTTTAGGGACTAAAAAGGACCTTTTTGGGAATTTATGAGGGATTAAAATGTGCAAAAAAAAATGATCAAAAGGACTAAAAGGGACATTATTTTTCCATTTTAGGGACTAAAAGTGACTTATTTTTTTCCATCATGGTAGCATCCGTGTTTTTTCCAGGGACCAAAAAGGGTATTTACTCTAGAAAATAGTACAAATATTGTTAGAAGAAGCTACCATGATAGAGGTGGGCAAAAACCCGATGGTCCGGTCCAGTCTAGTCTAACCCGAGTTGGTTCGATCCTGTTTGGTTTAGTCTAAATAAGCAACATAATGAAATCGAACAAGATTGAACCAGACTAACTAGTCGGGTTGGACTGAGTTCTAGACTAGGGGACCAGACCACTTGGGCTATTCCAATCTAGTCCAGGCCATTTTTTTTAAAATATTTTTGTAATTTAGATATTACTTTTTATTTTTATTTTTATTTTATTTAATGTTGTTGGAGTTTTTTTTTTAAGAATTTATAATTAAATTTATTTTTTTACGATATTTTTATATGATTATAGGTATTTTATTATCTTAATTGTATTTATCATGTTTAAATATTTTTTTCAACATACTTGTTTTTTATTTTTGGATATTCTTATGGATTTATAATGCTTTAATTTTATATGATGTGTTTAATATTATTATAGATATTTTTATGGAAAAGAAACAAAACCAAAATAAATAATAAATTTAGGTAGTGGACTGCTTGGACAGGCTAGTCCAAGTAGTCCACCGAGATCCATCCGGTCCAACCCAACCTAGGTTATTACTGGACCGGACTAGACCATGGGTTGTCTTATGCAGCCTGAGATCCTCTTCAGACCAGACCTCTGGTTGATATCAAACCCGATCTAGTCCAGTTCATGCTCATCCCTATATCATGACATCCAAAAGAGGTCATAGTCAAATTTTAAAGGGCAAAAAGGAAAGAAAACATGAAAAAATTTGCATAATGGCAAAATCATTAATTTTTTTAAGGAAGTACATATATTATTATTTCATATTTGAGTACCTCAATTGAGTTTCTCTCATTGGAGATTGAAGGATAATAATGTAATACCCCTGATTAAAATAATAATAATAAACGCAGCTTAAGTTTCGAGACGAAACTTGTTTTAAGGAGGGTAGTTTGTAATACCCCTGATTAAAATAATAATAATAATAATAATAATAATAGTAGTAGTAATAATAATAATAATAGTAATAATAATAATAATAAAAGAATTAATATGTGTACATATATAGAGAGAAATAATCTAAATTGATTTCTAGAGTTTCTCCTAGAATCTAGGCACAATAATTTGGAATTTAAAAAAACAAATAAAACAGTCTAGATGTCAATTATAAACTTAGGTTTAGCCGCATAAACCTAGAAAACGCTCGACTCTATTTCTTTGCTACGGCTTCCTCCTCCCGCGTCTCGGCAAAGCAGCTTTCTAGAAGACTAGCAAAGACGGAGACCGAGGTAATCCTAATTTCATATAGCCTAGGGTAATTCCATGCGAATTCGATAAGGTAGTTGAGGTCCTAGAAGTATTAGGATTGTTTTGCATGATGTATATATATTATATGTAACCCCTAATATGTAACCCTAATCCTAGTAGGAATTAATATTAGATACGTTATAATTATATTTTTCTTCTTCTCGAATCACGTGTGAAGCTTCTGTGCGAAACGATTTCAAGTTGGGATTAAATGAATAAAGGTTGCCTCGACTTCCGTGCGCACTATAATATATGTTTGTTTTTGAATTGGAACTCGTATCGTTTTTTTTTAATTGGAACTCGTACGTTTTTTTTTGTTTTTGTATTGAACTCCGTACGTTTATTCAATTGAATCCATGAACTCAGTACGTTTTTGTGTTTACTTATTCCGGGATGCGCTTCCTGTTGGGTACAATATAATATATATATATATATATATATATATATATATATATATATATATATATATATATATGCTATATATTTATTATTTTGTTATTGATTTATTGATTTATTAAGACATATATTTTATGTGTGGATTGAAAGAATTTAAATCATGGGAGGATAGCTTTGGGACGGTACCTCCCAAAGTGATGAACACAACTAGGCTTTATGCCCCGATATGTTACCGAAGCGAACCGATTATATCCGTTCTTCCTAAAGTGGTGTCCGGTCGGGTTCCCAGGACGCTAGTAGCAACTTTAGGAAGAGGTGTGCACATTAGACGAAGTATTTTTGATGGCCAATCTGATTGATTGTGACTGCCGGGTTTCCTGTGTCACGTAGATCAAGGTCGGGTTTCCTGTCTACCATGGTTCTCCTCCTACTAAACAGATCGGTGGCTTCCTGTCTAAATTAATAAAGAATTATATTTAGTGTAAATTATATAGGATTAGTTTATGTGATTTATATAAAGTATTCGAGCCACTTAAATCTTTTTTTGTTTTTTTTGTCTATTGGGATTACCAGCGTTTTGCTGATTTTGTGTATTATGGGTCATACGATCCTTCTGGGGAGCAGATTTTCAAGATGAAGGTGTTCTCGAGTTGGGGCTAGCAGTGAGAAGTGAGGAAGAAATTCAACTATTTATGGCTAGGTTTATGTTATTTTGCTTTGAATAAAACTATTTATTTAAGTTTTGGACTTATGTCATTGTAATAAATTAGCCTTGCATTTGTCCCAGTACAAGTGCGGTGGTAACACTTCCCAAGGATTTACTTGAAATTCAGAATTATTTATAAAACCATTGCAATTTTATGTTATTATATTTGTTAGAAATTGGGGTGTTACAAATAATTATCTCTTGTTCTTAATATAAGATTCGGCTGAAATTTTTTTTGAAGAAGTTAAGAAAGTTAAATAGTTAGTTAATCATAACATATGTTATGTTTAATTTGATCATATACTTTTAGAAAAATTATTTTGGTACATAAAAAAATATAAATATTTAAAAAATAATTTATTTAGTTTCCTTAATCTCTTCTAAAAAGTCAATTGTTTCTTATATTAAAGACCGAAGGTAGTATTAAATTTTAATCTAATCTAGTAGTTTTAGAGTAAGTTAACTTTTTTTTAAAAAGTAAATAGTGGAAAACTCAATTTAGCGGGTGCTAATCCTATTACTCTTTCGTACATTAAACCTATGGGTTAGATAATTAATTTTTCAATATAAAAATTAGTTACTTTTATAAATATTGAAAAATTAGTTAGTTTAATTATTTATAAAAAAAAAAGTGTTAATTTCTTAAAGTATCTATTTTCTTTGGCCAACTAAAGTATCTATTTTAATCCATTTCCACAAAAATACCCTCCATGGAGAATCTAGCTACGACATGTGAGTAACTAATAATTTTTTCTTGGTAAATAATATGTATTATAACAGATGTGAGTAATTTTTTTGAGGGTTAAGGTGTAAAATACTCATGTATTTTTTCATATGTGCATTTGGCACCATATACATTATTTGATGCAAAAATGCCCACGAACATCTCTAAATGGGGCAAAAATGCTAGCTCCATTAACCAAGTAAAAACATTTGTTAACTTTTGGTTTTGTAAACCTTGTACTAATTATTTTTAGGTTAAGGTGTAAAAATGATTATATACTTTTTTCAAATGTGCATCTAGCGCTATATACATTTCTTGGGTGTAAAAATACACACCAACTTCTTTAAATATGGAAAAAATGCCATATCAAAGGTAACCAACTTTAACCATCATACATGCCGTGTTAACACTAATTGATCCATTTTCCCATTCACTATTTCAGGGAAGAAACAAGACATATGTTTTTAGCTTGTTAACACCTCAAAAAACCCATGTGATGTCTATTCTAGTTAATTTCTTTGATATTTTTTTTTAAAATATTCAAAGGTAATAATCTCTAACCATTGTACATGCCTAGATCATTACCAGTGAAATCACATCTGATTCAACAATAATCTTGGGGTAACCAAAGCAAAAACCAAAACAATAATCCAGTGGCATCAAAAGAGAGTGATAAGGAGGAAGGACAAAGAGAGAGAGGATGGGTGAGTGAGAAGAGAGAGAAATGATAGAGATAAGAGAACATGGAAAAAGAGGGATTGGTACATAGATAAATGTTGGTATGTATTTTTGCATCAAGAAATGTTTATGGTGTCAGATGCATAATTGGTAAAAGTACGTGGACATTTTTACATTTAACTAGATTGACACTTGTACGATAATGTGGGGCCCATGATTAAAAAGTTGAAAGTGGAACTTGAATCACCAAGAGGGGGGTGAATTGGGGATTCTCAAATTCTTTTCGGAATGCTCTGTTTTTGGGATAAGAAGTAGAAGTAAAACAGAGTATAGAGAAGAGAAGCAAGACACAAAGATTTATATTGGTTCGGTCCAACCACTTGACCTACGTCCAAATCCCTGACTGTGATTTCTCACTATAACAATTGATTACACACTCTGCAACTCAAGAGTAATTCTCTCACTAGAACTTACTCCCCCTTACAAGTTGTAATCAATAACCCAATCTCCAAGTCCCCTTGACTTGAGATACTTTACAATAAATGATTTTACAATCAATGAACTCTCTCTAAGAGTATATATGATAAACACTGAAGAATGAATGTATCAAAAGATACTTTTACTACGTAAAACTCAAAGAGTAGTTGAAACTTTAATGATTTTCGTTTTCTCACATATTGGTTGTTGAGACGAATTGAATGCATCTCTATTTATAGGTAGAGATCATTAAATGATCGTTATAAATCCTCATATAACCGTTGGAGATATTAGAGGATGATTAATGAAGGTTTTGGTCTTCTTCTCTCTACTCTTTGGTTGATCCAATTTTTCGTAAATTCGAGTTGACTCTCCGACTATTAATCCGTTGAAGGAGCAGTTGTTGGATGTAGAAGGCAAACATTAACTCCTACAAAACGTGTGGAGAATGTTTGTCCAAAAGCATGCAAGGTTTCGTACTCTTCATTTAATGTGCTGACATGCTTTATGCTTTTTGCTCAATCTCCATTTAATCCTGTCTAAATCATCTGAAACTCACTAACAAACTGATTAAACATAGTTAAGAATAGTAATGAGTGATGATACAAAGTCACTACAAAAAAAGCGCATTTTGCGACGGACAAAATCCGTCGCAAAAAGGCCTTTTCGTCGTAAAACAGATTTTGCGACGGATATCGTCCGTCATAAAATCTTTCTCGCAATTGCGACGGATTTTGTAATCTGGCTTCAATTGTGACGGAATTTTCTATCCGCCGCATGCGACGATATAAAATGTTCAATGTTCATGTTTGCGATGGATTTTAATATCCGTCGCAAATAATTTTTTTTTTAAAAAAATTATTTTTTGAATTAACTTTTTTTTTTAAAACTAACTGTGTTCCATTAATATATATATATATATATATATATATATAAGAATCAAGCATAAAGAGTTTTTACATAAAGAGAAAACAAAATATAAATAATATTGTCTCGAATAACATGTAATAAAGTAGTCTAAACAACAGCATTATAATCATCATCACCACCACCATCATCAGCATTGTCATCACCACCATCACCAGAAGTCGGCCCCTTGTTTTTCATTAGGTAAGTGAGTTGAAGCTCGCATCCGCCCGACCATCTCGCGTGTCTTATGTAGCCTCGCTCCGCTCGCGACCTGACCAACGCCTTCATTTTCTTCATCTCATCTGCAAAAAATGTAGGAAGTACGTTTATTTTTTGTACTTTATTCAAATAGAATAGGGAATGAAAATGTAACAAATGTATTACGTTTACTTGCAAAAACACCTTCATTATCGGATGAGGTGCGCTTCGTTTGCTTAAATCGGCTGGCAGAGGCACCGTACCCGAAGATTCTACCTTTGTTGTTCATTCCGCCTGCAGCCGAATGAATAGACTCTCGTTATCGGACATTGAGGATGTGGGGTCGGTCGCACTCTACGAGTCTCTCTTCTCCGTCAGCTTCTTATAGGTTTCTAGAAGCAAAAATACATCACAGATAAGCCATGTGAAATGAAATAAACATATGCTGATGTCTGAAACAAAGAATGCAATATAAATATTTCACCGCTACTTGCTACGCCTTGCCGTTAATCCAGCACGGCTCACTCCCTTCAGACTGCTGGGAATGGGTACGCTCAAAGGCAATCCAACAACATCTTCTAGAGCAACATCTTCGGACAAAGGCTCAGAAACACAAATGATGACCGTTAATTAATTGTTTCAAAGAACAAAATATTGAATACTTAAATACAAAATAACGTGTACTCACAATTTTTCGTTTATGCTCACTCATTGAAATGGAGCCGCCAGCATAGGAAGGTCCTTCCATTTTGGCCCTATTTTGCTTATTTTTCTGACTTTTATTTTGAAATTTCTCATCAGACGCCCAAGTTTGAAGTAATTGGTCAGCAGTCTCAGGTTGAATCCAATCTTGCCTGCCTCTACCTCTTCTCAATTTAAAGAACTTCTCAGTCAACTACCGGCTAGCCTTGTAGTTATAAGCTTTTTTAATGTCGCCCTTATGTTGAGGCAACGTCTTAAACTTATCCTGAAAATCAATGACAAACAATCAGTCGTCCAAATTTTAAAAGTACTTAATCATTTTGCATTTGGATAAGAAATTAATAACCATAAAACACATAACTTACCAAGAACTCATTGAACCAAGCATCCCGATGATCCTTAGGAATCTCTGACCAAGTGCTGTAAGGCAGATTGTAGTTATGAAATATTTGGTTTGAGATGATACTACACACCTCATTATTTGGTAGAAATCAACACGAGGATATGATGAAAATATTAGCATAGAAACTAAAGGTAGAAAATCGTAACATTATTATTGCTAACTTTACGTGACTTACTCGGTGGTGCCAACTAAACACATCCAAATCTTTCTCATTGGGTGATCTACCGATCCCCAGATTGGTTGCTCAGAAGAACTACCTCCTTCCCCGACGTGGCTTTGAGGTGAGGAAGTGTGCTGAAGGAAGGAATGTCAACTATTGAAGATGCTTGTACATAGGTGGTTTTACAAAACTAAACATATGTAAATCAATTAGAAATGGTAAAGTAAACCTGCTCTATTCCTTGCTGTAGACTATGGGAAGGTCATGACCCACCTCTACCACCCAAAAAAGAGTCGGTAGTAGACGGCGACGATGACATATAAAGAGACGGTGACGATGCCATATAAAGTGACGGTGAAGATGACATCTCAAATAGCGGAACATCTGGGGAAGCGCTGAGCCCTCTGCCTACAGAGGCACCAGATGGCGTCGCCCTACCCCCTCTGATAGGACTGGTCGGGCTCGACCACTACTACGTCCACTACCGGAACGTCCTCCTTGATGCTCCATCTCTTAACACTTATAAACATTATGTCTATATATATATATATATAAAAGATATTTACTAAATATGACAGTAGCGAAATATATAACGAAGTATGTAGTATAATAGATCGTCATAAAAAAAGAACTAACACACATCAACCAGACGATTCTTGTTCTTTGTCATCTTCTTGCACGCCTTCCTCTGGAGTCTCATAATCGTCGAACTCAGATTCACTATCAGAGTAAATCACTTCTGCCTCATCGTCTGATTCTTCATCGTCAATTTGGATAGGAATCAACTCTAACTCCGCAGCCGAATTAAACAGATTGCTTGGTACATCGTCTGCCGGTAATTTAGTTTATGGGCGTACATGTTCCACATCACTGAACGGTTCAGTGCATACCGTCATTTGTTTCTGACTCTTTCGAGTTGGGTATAATATTTCATGCTTTGGTTTTGATAACTCCCCTCCACCCTTGACGGGATGTGGGGTATAAGGTATAGTAAACTTGTTCCGCCTGTTGAGCAAGGATGAATGGGTCATAACCAACCGTATATCTCCTTGTCCAGTGGATCTCAACATTGTCATATTTGTCCACTTTTGTCCCACGCGGACTGTTATCAAACCACTCACACTTAAAAAGAGTCACCACCTTGTCCCACCGGTAATGCAAACCGAATTATCTCGATTAACTTCCCGTAGTAGGCCCTCGACCCTGGTCAACTTGGTCACCTCGACAACATACACCATAATTGCAACATAGTGTATTTGTGTCCACTTCAACAGCTTGAAAACCGATACCCATTGGTTACGTATTTGTTGCACCGGTAACAACTATTGCAGCTCCATAAGATAAACTCCACGCAACTTCATTGCGATTGACGGATTTTCCACGAAGTAGGATCGAAACCATTGAGGAAACTTAGAGATCGTGATTTGCTCAACTCTCGGAATCGACATCGAAGGATTTGTCGATCGGACCTGTTAGAGAAGTAACTGTAACAAAAAGATGAAGTTAATACTTCCTGTAACAGTAAAAAGAAAATAAATCTTACTTGGCAGTACTGGGCGGCCTCTTCACAATTGTTTAGAATGTACCACTCCGCTACTTGCTTATCTCTTCCTTCCAGAGTTGACCTCCAATGTTTTCCCACTACTCGTCCTGGAAAATTAAATATTGAATTTTGATTGCAAGTATCTCCGCCATCATCGTTGCGAGGTACCCCTCTCCATCTTGATATAATTTCAGGGGGATAATAGTATGACGGAAACTTAGTGGCCTCTTTTCGACTAGGAAACGCTTCAACTCCATAGATACCTTCTCGACATACTCTTGTTTCGTGAGGCTAAGTGAACAGAAAATGTTCCATTGAGTCAATACATGCTTGGAGGAAACACCATATCTCTAACTTGCATAGCGTTATAGGCATGTTCACTCCTTGCATAGCGCCACAGTGAACTTTACAACATTAAGTTCAGAAGCACAAATTTCTCTAAAGAAAATGGAAAATTCCGTCAGAATAGACCATATATGCTTCGAAGTGCTTGAAGGCCCACGGCAACAATCTCTGAAAAAACATGGCAATCATGACTCTTCATCCCGAACAACTCCGCCTCGTGTGATCAACACATCTTCTCAAGTTTGACGCAAAACCGTCCCGGGAGTTTTGATCTTTTAACCCACCGTAATAATTCTATATTCGTTGTTTGTGGAATGTGTACGGTGCTTTAGGTTTGGAAGTTTGTCTCGTGGCATCCTCCACCAAATGCAAATCAGCCTTCGCAAATCACTTCTATGTCCTGCCTTACATTAACCGTATCCTTCGCCTTGCCCTTGGTATCCATCACGATGTACAGAATATTGCAAAACACATTCCTCTCAATATGTAATGACATCGAGGTTGTGTCTTAATGAATTGATCTTTCCAATATGGTAGTTCCCAAAAGATGATGCGTTTGTTCCAATGATGATCAACGCCGTATCCCAGTGCTCGCTTGAACCAGCCCTTTCTTCGACACTTTGAATGTACTTAACCCCGTCCCATATTTCTTGGCCACTTAAACGACGAGGTTGATCTGCTCGTTCGACCACATTCCGCATGAAGTCTTTTTTATTTCTCCTAAACTGATGCTCTGGGGGAAGGAATCGTCGGTGCCTGTCAAACCAACACACCTTGCGATTGTAATCCAAACTAAAACCCATGTTTTGTTCTAGACATACGGCATGCAAGCTTCCACGTTTGCAAGCCCACTCAACATCCCATATGCAGGGAAATCATTTATCGTCCACATTAAGGCAAATCGCATGGTGAAATTCTCGACTCAATGATACATTGCACGTAAGAATGCCTTCACTCCACAACATCTCTAACTCGTTCATCGAGGCCTGAGGTACACATCTATCTTCTTTTTTGGGTTGGATGGTCCAGGGATTAACGCGTTCAGAAACAAAAACTCTCTTCTCATGCACATAGAAGGTGGGAGGTTGTACAGAGTCACAATGACAGGCCAACATGAATAATTTATGCCCGTATTGTTGAAAGGAGCGAACCCATCCGAGCATAGACCAAGACGGGACACATGGGATCCATAGCAAAGAACGGATTTGCCTCACAAATTTACGCTAAGCTTCGACATCGGATGGATGCGCTACAAAGTTTTCATCCCTCGCGATGCTCTTGCCACCTCATGTGCGCAGCTGTTTGTTTTGATGCATACAATCTCCTCAAGTCCGGCACGAGAGGAAAGTACTACATCTTGCTTAATGCTTGACGCGTCGTTTTCCTTCCATTCCTCACAACTTTGTATCTGTCAAGTCCACAGAATTTGCAATTAGTCATCTCAAAGATCATCCTTGTAATACAACATACATCCTTTGGGACAAACAATGGATTTTTTCACATCCAAGACCAAGCTCTTTCACCTTTTTCTTTGCTTGGTAAAAATCCTTTGCAAATTACTGTCTTTGGGAACAATCTTACTCATGATCTGCATCTTCTTGTAATTCCTCTCACCATCAAGCAGTACTGGGGGGTAGCCGATATCGATGAATATTCACTATTTTCAAAGTGTTCGCAACCTTCCCATAACAGACGTTGCGCTTCTTGAAGTATTTTATAGAACCTATCTGGCCTCGGATGAGGATCCTCTCCCATGTATTGTGGTTGAGTATGTGTATCGGTCTCCTCTCCCATGTATGAAGGTTCGGCATGAGTAACGGATCAAAATATTGGCCGATCAACGGTCCTGCTGCATCCATAACCAATCGCTCATATTGATTAAGGTTGTTTCTAAGACTATTGTCCTCGTAATAACCACTCCCTGTCCTGGTCTGACTTCGCCATGACATTCCCAACATTCATAATCCTTCATGAATCACTTTTTACACAAATGGATTTTCACCATGCCAGGATCTTTAAATCTTAAACACCTACATTTGACACACGGACAATCGATCGCCCGCTTGAATTAGTTGAATGTGAAAGACTGCAATCACCTAAGAGGGGGTGAATTGGGTGTTGGATAAAACTTTAGGTACTTTGAAAATCTTTTCGAAATTTCTAAATCGAAGTTAGATATTCAAATAAGCATATACTGGAAATACAAAAGATAAGGGAAGAGAATATGCAAATCGTGGATTTATACTGGTTCGGTCCAAAATCGTTGACCTACGTCCGACCCCCAAACACTTGGGATTCCACTATCTTTCAAGAACAATTACACACTCGTAAAGCGAAGGATGGTCCTCTCACTCTCGGACTCCACCCCCCTTACAAGTTGTAATTGATACACCCGCTGATTACACACTCCAAAACGGGGATGGTCTACTCACCCGCACTCCACTCCCCTTACAAGTTATAATCAATGCAATGTGTTTCCCACTCAAGATCACCCAATCTTGAGTAACTTTCAAATAAAATGTTTACAGATAAATCTTCTCTCACAGAAGTGAATGTATAATCACTGAAGTGCATAATCGATCATCACACTCTCTACTGATAACTATATAAGCATTGTGAAACAGAGAGTATATGAGATAAGTGTTGGATTCAGAATATCAGCATTTCGACAGTGCAAGCTCTCGTCCGTCATCATCTCCATTTTGAATGGTTGTCCTTTTATAGCCAATGAAGACCATTGAGCTATTCTTCCATTTTTGAATATGACCGTTGTGGTGTATATGACCGTTCGAAAATATTACCGTTGGGAACCTGGGTCGTTTCCCAACGAATTTGCAGCGGGCTTGTTTAATAACAATAGTGAAACAGAATGATAAAATGGGGGGTTTGGTTTAACAGAATAGAACAAAACGAAATAACATAACCAAAATGCAATAAACAGAGTCAAACATAATTTCACTGTGCAATCGCACAGCAACACTGTAACCTAGTCCAAACTAAGTCCTTGGGATGAACCAAACCGAATATTAAATCTAATATTCGAACTATTTCGTAAATCGAATCCGATAAGATGAAAACAGAATCGAGTAGTTACCGATTAGGCACGAGTTCTTGGATGAATCATGGAATCCTCATCGTTGGGGTAATCACAAGAGTTTAGCCGATCATGGCTGGGAAAATCGAAGAACGAACGAAGAACACGAAGAACGCGCGAAGAACATGAAGAACGAGATGAGAGAAAAATGAAAACTTGTATTTTGATCCACTCTAATGTTAAAAACGTGAATGAATATGTTTGTGGCAGCTGCCATACTTAAAAATAACCTAAAACGAAATGGGCTCTCAAAGTTTTAGCCCAAAACAGAAATAAAATAAAGCTGGACTTAAATTACAAAATTCGGGTCCAAAATAAATCCAGAATTGTACATCCTACTTTGGCTCCAAAATTGACCGCCTTTCACCGAATTTGCTCTTGATGTCTTCATAACAATTGTAGCTCTCTGAATCATCTGAAATATGAGACAAACATGAGGCAAATCCGATGTCTGGTTCAAGAGTTATGGTAGAAATAGTGAAGCAACACAAAACTGGAATTTTATTATTAAAAATGGCTAAAATGCAATAAAAGGCCCAAGGCCCAAATAAACATAAGAGCCATTATTTATTAGCTAAAGGGTCCTAAATTATTATTCAAGAGACAAAAATAAGTGTATAAAATATTCAATTATCAAATTCCCCACACTTATCTTTTTGCACTTTCGAGCAAAATTCAAAGAGAAAGACCTAAAGGAAAACTCTTCTTTACTAATAATTGCTAACAATGCAAAAATTGAATCAAGGGACACAAAGCTTCAAAAGACCAATCATTCAAGACCAAAACCCCTTCATCTCAAATTACAATTCATGGTAGTGTCAATCAATGATGCTAATCACAAAAGATGATCTCTCAAATGA
>JAMWYP010000852.1:0-27160 GCA_025563575.1 Acacia pycnantha | reverse complement strand
ATTTGTAGCAGTTTTGGCGTGACTAATGACATTTGTCGCGGTTCCAAAACCGCTACAAAATCCATCGTGTAAGTAACGATTTGTCACTGTTAATAAAAACCGATACTCCATGCATATGAATCGCATTATTATATCTGTTGCGGTTGATAATAACCGCTACTAAATGAGCTTGTCTGACGTCTCTTCTGAGAGCTTAGTCACGGTTACTAACCGCTATAATATTTACTTGTAGCGGTTACTTAACTGCTACAAATTAATGTTTTGAAAATTTTGCCGCCATTAAATTTATTATTTTGAATATTTGTCGCGGTTCTTAACCGCTACAAATTGTCCCGCCATATTTTCACAAGGAAAAAAATTGCCGCCATGTGAATATTTGTAGCGGTTTGTAATCAAGTTACAAATTTTCCCGCCATTTTTAAATATTTGTAGCGGTTTGAAACCGCTACTCTGACCGCTACAACATATCCCGCCATTTTCTCCCGCAAATATTTGAAACGTAGTAGCGGTACATGAAACCGCTACAAATTTCATGACTTTTAAAAAAAAATAAAATTTATCAACGTAATTAACTAATTATTATTTATTAATAGTTTATCTTTTTAATAAAAATAAAAAGTATTAAAATACGAAATTTAAATATATAAGGTGCTTGTTTTATAGATGCAAAATAATAAAAATATGGAAGATATAATAAGAGCTAATAAAGAGGTAATTAAAATAATACTGAATGTTTAAAAAATATGTGTACAAGTTATTGAATAATGTATTTGGAAGAAAAAAAAAGTTGATTAAAATATCTCGTTCAACTGCAAAATAACAAACATTAATTAGTATATATGAGAAACATTAGAATTGAGAAACATTAAAATTGATCCGGTTACACGGCACTTACCCCCATGTTCCAAAACGTAAAAATATTTGAGAAGACGGAGAGAAAACGTGGGTAGAAAAGAAATTGATGTATGTTAAATGAGGTTGGGTGGGGTATTTATGATGGTTTCTGCGCAGCATTTTGTAGCGGTTGGGGTCACACTTTTTGTAGCGGTTATTATTATTAGTATCGGTTTGTTTGCGTGTTTGTAGCGGTTCATGTAACGGTTCATTTTTGTCGCGGTTTTTGTAGCGGTTACTATATTAGAATCGGTTTGTTTTCATTTTTGAAGCTTGCGGGCTGCAACGGCTCACAATCGTAGGCGACATTATCACCATCGCCCATATCGTAAAGGTCCCGAGGCTTTAAGTGAACCACCATATTCCAATCCTTGTGCCTCTCATCGACGACATAATAAACCTGATGGGCCTCTGAGGCAAGAATATACGGCTCGTCATCTTGTAATGACCACCGTGAATAGGCGGAGAAATTCACCGATGTGATGCCTAAATCGTCGATCGTGAGTCCCCGGTCGTGGTGGTATTCGCCCACAAACACTTGAACAACGTCACGGTGAAAAGGCCTGTGTAACTTATCCTGACCACATCAAGCAACTTTCCATAATACGGGACGTCACCGAACCGCATGTTTCCGTCACAACTGCTCGCATAACTCCTCGTCCCAAACATGCCATATACACCAGAGTTTTGGGTCAGCAATCCCTGATCTCATGCGACGGTGCAAAACTTAAAACCATTGGCATTGTATGCCGTATATCTTAGGGCGTGGTCAAGCGGGCCTCTGCGAAAGCTCGAATTACTGGTGAGTGCGGGTTGTGGTCGTTCATTATTCTCCTCCTAAACCAACCTGGAATTCTCTGTGGACCTTTCTATCAATTTCGGAGGATGTCTGTGTACGAATCCTCGGTTCACGCTTCACATGACTCGAATTCCTGCAATTAAACATGCAATGAAATGTGAGTATGTATAAAATGTAAGGAAATATATAGTATGCAATGAAATCCTTACTGAAGGTACGGTTCAACTTTGGTGTAGTTAATCAAGACATGTCGATGTGCTTGGAACTTCTCAAGTGCCATGAGTTTGAATTTCACCTCCCGCCACGGTTTACCAACACGAGGGATTAACAACTCGTTGCCTCCGGCCTCCGGCTCGTGCTCAAGACAATCGTCTACATGAGGCGGTCGGTTGAATGACGTCTCAATGTCATCGAAGTACTGGAACAAAAATACAAGACCTCATCCCCGATATAACCTTCTCGCTATTGAACCTTCGTGCCACGCCTTATTCCTCACGTAAGATTTAAGTTTCCCAAGAAACCTATAAAGTAGAACCATAAAAATAATAATGCATCAATGGTTAAACGTGCGACTAGGGAGTAATGCTAAAGTAATTATTTTTAAACAAGTACCTCTCAACGGATACATCCATCCAGATCTTGAATTGGGTCAGCAAGCTTTGTTTCGTGAACAAGGTGTACTGTCAGGTGAACCATGACCGTGAAAAATGACGGAGGAAAGATCATCTCCAAATGACACAACAGAACAATGATCTTCTCACTTGTTTGACTGGTCGAGCTCCTCCACTATCAAAACCTTGGAACATAGCTTCCAAAGAAAGTACAAAGCTCAACCAAAACGAGAGACACATCGAGGGCGGCGTATTTTCATGGCGGGAAGTAATCATTGCATAAGCACACGTGAGTCATGACTCTTCAACCCTGTAACCTTTCGAGCTCTGCAAGTCAATACATCGTGATATGTTGCTTGAATACCCGTCAGAACTTTTATTTTCTTCAAGGTAGCGAGAAAGATTTCCTTATTCGGTTTTGTCGTGAGTGAATCTTGCCGGTTGAAATCTGTCATGCTCATCCTGCCACGCGTCTCCACTAACGCCCATCTCCCGTAGATCTTTCCCGGCCATCGCAGATGATCTTTGGACTTGCCACGGTTCGTTGAGAACCGTGTACAACACATTGTCGCACACATTCTTTTCAATGTGCATGACATCCAGACTGTGTCGAGCAAATTATCTTTCCAATACGGAAGAGCGAAGAAGACGCTTACCTTTCGCCATTGTCAAGGCGAGAACCGTAAGCCCCGGCGCTTCTTTGTCTCGGCCACTTGCCGGATCGTCCTTCTTCCCAAACTCAACATCAACATCCTGAATCTGCTCTATGATTTTTTCACTGGATAAATTCCGAGGAGGTCCTCTTTTTTCCTGTTGCCCATTAAAGCGATACATGCTGCAACCTAAACTCCGCGTCCCATCGAGAAACCTCCGATGACCCATGAAGCACCACTTACGATCGGGGGAAGGCGCACCGAGCCGAGTCAAAATTGCAAGTCCAGGCACGCAAGGCCGGTATGCACATTCCACCTTGATAATGTCCCAAGGCCAGAAAGTCGCTTATCATCCAAATCAAGGCCGCACGCAAGTTGAAAAGTGTCTTCTCGTGCCGCCGTACGTCTCCACACCTACATTCCACAACTCCACCAACTCCTTGATCAGCGGTTGGAGATACACATCGATGTCATTTCCCGGTGCCTTCTTCCCTGGAATGATCATGGACATAATGAAGGAGCTTTGTTTCATGCACATCCACGTGGGCAAGTTGTAGGGTATCAACATAACTGGCCATATATTGTAGCTTGTACTAAGATTCCCAAATGGATTAAAACCGTCGGTCGCCAAAGCAAGACGAACATTTCTAGGGTCCGTCGCGAAATCTGGAAAGACTGAGTCGAACGCTTCACGCTTCGGCATCACGTGGATGCTCGAGTCTTACGTCTTGATTCTTATCGTCTTCATTGCCACCTCTCGTATCATGAAATTGTCTTATTTGACATAAACAATCTTTGCAAGCGGGTTTAAGGAAGTACCTTAGATCTTTGCCAGGTTTTTCTTAACACTTTCCATTTGTCTTGAACCTCGAAGTGTGACCTTCTTACAAGTCTCCCTTCGATCGTCCTCTCGATAAAGCATACGGTCGTTTAGGCGTGCATCTATTTTTGGTAGTTCAAGCCTAATATGTTGATTATCTTCTTCGCCTCGTAGAAGGATGAGGGAATGTACGCGTCGGGAAAGCATCTCAAGTAATTCCAAGAACATCGACATTGCCTTATCGGTGATCCCATACATGCACTTGATATGGTACAATTTGATAAGAAAAGATAACTTTGAGTATTTCGACAACCTTGATATAAAGGGCGATCGCTCTCATCCATGAGGCTGAAAAATTCTGAGCTGAATCGTTCCCGAAGAGAAACAGGTTCGGACCTGCACCTTGCTGAGGTTAGTCTTGAACACCAAAAGCATCTGAACAACAATTCGTACGGATCATCTTGATGTACTTGATTTCCTACTTGTGAGGTTCGAGGAAGATGGAGCCCATATCCCATACCACGTTGCTCGTGAACCGCCTTGAATGTATATGCTTAGGGAAAGGCTTACTGAAGATGCTCCAAAGCACAACTCGTGTTTGCCACTTCTTAAACTTACATCGCAAACAAGGACATATGATCTTGCCATTAATGCAAGCGTGAGAGAAGGCGAAATCTAAGAAAGTGTTCAATCCCACTAAATATGCGGGAGGACTACGCGGCGGCTTGATCCATGACTTATCCATATGTAACAAACAAATCTAGGGGACAAACATAAATGTGGATACAATGTTTAATTACATTCAAGCGAACTTGGGATCTTTAAAATGCATGAATGGTTTGTAGCGGTTGCAAAAAACCATACAACAACCGTGCAATATCAGAATGCATGCTTTTGTAACGGTTTCAAAACCGCGACAAGAAGTACTAAATACAATTTGTCGCGGTTCGGAATGGAAAGCGTACAAATCTTGGCATATTCAATTTTGTTGCGGTAGCTTCATCGAAACCGCTACAAAATGATGGCCGGTGAAAATTATAAAGGTCGTTTAACGCACAAACTATGGCGCCATTTCATCGATTTTAATTTCAAATTTGTTGAGGTTTCTCCATATGAACCGTTACAAAAATTACCTAAATTTTTAGTATTTTTCAATTGAAATTTTAGGAAATTATTTTGGATTAAAATTAAAATATATAACTAAAGCACATATTAAACAATGATTAAAATCTTGAATTAAAATTTTTAGGGTTTTGGATTAAAATTTAGTTAAATGAGTTGTAGGTTTTGAAATAACATTATCAAATTCGATAACAAATATATAAGTAAAACACCCGTGAATAAACCAAATATGTAAATCAAAGTAAATAAATATCCAAAATTACAAAATAAAAACTAACTATCCGGGAACATGATCATCAAGTCTGTCAGAAGTCATCTCGGGGTTGGTGCACGATCGGAGTTGACAACGTCGTCGTCATGGTAGCACGTGGGGATTCCCAGATGAACGGAGGAGGCTCGGGAGATGGCAAGCTGGTCGGGTAACGAGCGCGCGTCGGGGCCCCGGTAACAACATTCCAGTTCTCCACATAGCCGATCGTACCAGGCTGATGCTCTCTGCACACGCTTTATCTCGGCCTCTGGTCGAGCCTCCGCGCATATCTACGGCCTATCGTCGGCCTCGGTGCGGCCTCATGTGCGGCAACTGCGCAGCAAACCTTCTCGGCAATGATCTCATCAAAGCCTCCCGGTGGTGTCCTTCTCGAGGTGGAGTACGGATGCATCGGAGCCATGCTTAGTGCACCATGCTAGGCACAGCGCCCAGGCCCACGTACCTAACACGGCCGGGATGCTCAGGCGGGCCCACTTGACGGCTTTGATGGGGCGTGAGGTTCACGGACCCCTGTGACTCACAGGAGTGCGGCAGCTGTAGCTGCACTCGGTCTTCTCATAGGGCACGACCCACATGGTTCAGAACAATCATTAATAAAATAATGGACGATCAATTTAAATATACAACATTCAATTATATTTTTCAATGTTTTGTAACTTACTATTATCTCCTCTGTGCTGAGAGGTCGGCGTCCCATCACGGAGTAATACATGGGTGAGTGTCCACAACCTCGTAATTAGATGCAGTAATGTTTCTCCTCTGAGCCTTCTTCCTGAAAGAAATTAAACAATATAAACTTTGTTATTTTGAAAACAAAACAATCATCATGTTAAATAATAACATACCATCTACCACGGCATGGGTCGCCCCGTGACGTCTTGGTCCAGTAGTGTGATGGATCCTCTATTTGTGCCACAAACTGTGATTCTCTGCGACAAAGCACATAAAGGAGGAGGAAACAAAAATTTTATAAATTAATTCAATTTATATTATCAATTAAGTGAAAATATTAATTAATTTAAATATATATAATTAAATTATAATTAATTAAAAAGGTACACCCAGTCGAGCACTCTCCTATATGGACGAAACTCGCCTTGAGTGAGTGGTTCCAGCCGTCAGGGGACGTTCTCGATCGGCCTCACGAGAGGAATCGTGCCATCTCCATTCATTATATTGTAGAAACGCGATTCCTCGCATTCTTGCTTCCCTTGGTTAAATGTAACGTACCTTTTGTGTTGTTGCGAAGTTTAAACTTTTCTATCATAATTTCATTATTTTGAATTAATAAATTAAGAAATAAATAAGGAAATAAATAAACTAAAACATAACAATTAAAATGTAAACTTTAATTAAACAATATTGACTACTTGCAGAATATCGGCAAACGCCTTGTTCTTTGTATCCTTCGTCACCTGCTTCCAATCCTTGAAAAAAATCGGGAACCATGCCCGAGGGTTCCGTGGTCCCGCTGGTTTTCTGGTGAGTGAGCTGCTCGGCGTCGTAAGGGAATGTTCGAGATGGATGTCCGGTGCATTCTATCGTGCCTAAGTCGTTGAACAACAAACTTTTAGCAATGATCTCCCGCCTGGGCCGCCATGCGTTTGGAATTTCTTAATCGGCGAAGAGATCGGAAAACTCTGTTCACTTTCCGGAGATGGCGGAGGTATATATCGGGCCCCACGCCACTGCGTCTGCAACCCCTCTACTCCACTACTCCCAGTAAACCCCTTATCTTTCTTTGACACACCCGTTTTCCACTTTCCTTATCTCAAGAAACCATGATGTTGAAATGTAGAAGTTTAAAATTAAAAGTTTAAAGATGGGTTGAAAGGTAAAAAGGTGAAAACTAAAACCGTTGGAATTGTGACTTTGAAAATGAGGAGCGATTGTTTAAAAAACCGTACATTTTGTAGAACCACATCCATAGAAGCCCAGATTACAAAATTCTTGAATTTTGTAACCGGTTGCCATATCAGCACCCACATAAGCGAAAGCTATGAAATAGCGGACTCGTTGATAACTCTGTATGATTCTTAGCATACAGCACTTCTGATAGCGCACCGAAAAAAAAGCTTACCTTTTGGTAATTCGTAATCTGGCTATGTAGTAACTTCTGATAATATGTCCACATCCTCAGAATGCGTTTATGATGTACCGCTACAAAATGATTTTTTCGAAAAAAAATTCCAAAACCATTAGTTAGATTCATAAAAGTTTATGAATCAAACTAATTGGTTTGGTACAAATATTTAAAAACCAAACCTTAATTCATTTAATTTTTTTCTTTAATTTTTCTAAAAAGGGTCCATATTAATAAATTTCACATAATGAAATAACCAAAAATAGTCCAACATATCAAGTGGGGATTCGGACTCAATATAGCCGCCATCTCCTTCCTACGAAAAAACCGGGCCGAGTCAATTTCATAGAGATATTTTCGTGAGACAAAGGTGGCTATAATGGAACCCAATTTCCTTCGTCGTATGTTGGACTCGCTTTCCTCGGAGAGAAGTATTTATTCACCAAAGAAATGAAGCAAACCTTGATTTGTGATTGAATGAATTGCCTCGCAAAAGATGGGAGAGAGAAATATTTGTGTGCTTCTTATCACCCGAGATGTGAGATCGAGCTACCGATATATGCATTTCTTCGACGACCAAGCGAGATAGTTCATATCTGGTTACTAGTCGAAGATTTGAGTAATTCCTTTAATTGTTATAATTTGACAGCTTAAACCCTTATTTATATAGTGAATATTTGTGTTGGTTTTCCTAGAAACCGCTACCAAAAAGTTTAGTTTTTGACGCTGGTCAAGGTCACCACTTCCTGAGGTAACCGTGACAAAATTGTGACATTTTTTGTTTATTTGTAGCGGTTGTTGTGACGTAACAGCTACAAAATCACCACTGCATGTAACGTTGAAGCGCCTAATTTTGTAGCGGTTATACTCTAATAACCGCTACAAAATCACCATACTTGACAATTGGCGCCAATTTTGTAGCGGTTAGAGGCCAAATAACCGCTTCAAAATCCCGCGACAAGCATTCATACCATTGCGCGCCAAGGTGGCAACAAATTTGTTGGTGTTTTCATAGAGTAAACTGGAGACAAATATTAGCTTAGAAATCATATCATCATTGCTTAGTTACTATTTAGTGGCGTTTATGATAAACATAGTTAGTAATTGGTATTTTATAACGGATTGTGTGAACCGCGACTAATTAACCGCGACAAAAGATGGTTTTTCAATTGATATTTACATATATAGTACAACCTCACATACACACATGCATGCATACATTCATATTTACATACATACATATTTAGACTTCACCTTTGATTGCTTTAGCATATATGGAATTTTAACTTACAAAAAACGACAATTAGTAGCGGTTAAAATGACCTATTTGTAATCTAAGTTTTTTGACGTGACAAACGACATTTGTAGCGGTTAGAGGAACCGCGACAAAATCGCTCGTGGCAAGCCGATTTGTACCCGCTTAAAAAACCGATACTACATACACATAAACCGCTTACAACCTACATCGCGGTTCAAGAAAACCTCACTAAATCCGCGGGGCGACGTGTGTTTCGAGACATTAGTCACGGTCCGTAATCGTTACAAATCATATTGTAGCGGTTCCATGTAACGGTTTCATAACCGCTACAAAATAATGTGTTGATAATTTTGTCGCGGTGTTACTAACCGCTACAAACATTCCCGCCATTTTTCGCCAAAAAAATTTGCCGCCATCCGAATATTTGTAGCTGCGGCTTACAACCGCTACAAATAGTCCCGCCACATGTGCTTTTGAATATTTGTGTGCGGTTGCAAAACCGCTACTATAAACGCTACAATTTTATTTGAAATTGTGTAGCGGTTATTGCAACCGCTACAAATTCATTACGGTTTAAAAAAAATTCATAACGCCATTTTATTTGAAATGTTGTAGCGGTTATTGAAACCGCTACAAATTCATTACGGTTTAAAAAAAAATTATTATTTATCGGCGTAATTCAGTAATTATTATTAATATATCTTTTTAACAAAAATAAAAGGTAGTAAATTATGAAATTTAAATATATAAGGTGCATGTATAAAAACAAAATAATAAGATTATGTAAGTAGAATAAGTGCTAAGAAATGAGGTGGTTAAAACAATACTCAATATTTAAAAATTATATGTACAAATCAATTGAATAATGTATATGAAAGAATAGGGAAAGTTGAAAGATATATCTCGTTCAACTGCAAAATAACAAACGGTGGTGTCCGCGTATCATTTTGTAGCGGTTGGTGTCTCACTTTTTGTAGCGGTTGTTATATTTAGTAGCGGTTTTGAGGGTTTTTGTAGCGGTTATTGTAGCGGTTGATCTTGTCGCGGTTTTTAAGGGTTTGTAGCGGTTATATAACCGCTACAAAGTAATTTCTGCCGTCTCGGGATGAAGTCTTCGCCGGCGGGCCGCACTGCGGACTCACAATCGTAGGCGACCTTATCACCATCGCCCATATCGTAAAGGTCCCGAGGCTTTAAGTGAACCACCATATTCCAATCCTTGTGCCTCTCATCGACGACAAAATAAACCTGATGGACCCCTGAGGCAAGAATATACGGCTCGTCATCTTCAGACTGACCCTTTGTGTATAGCCAGGAGAAATTCACCGATGTGATGCCTAAGTCGTCTCGTCGTGAGTCCCACGGACGTTGTGGTATTCGCCCACAAACACTTGAACAACGTCACTATGAATAGGCACAGTGTAACTTATCCCGACCACATCAAGCAAGCTTTCCATAATACTATGACGTCACCGAACCGCATGTTGATCACACGTCGCTCGCATAACTCCTCGTCCCAAACGTGCCATATACACACGAGTTTTGGGTCGGCAATCACGATCTCGTGCGACGGTGCAAAACTTAAAACCATTGGCATTGTATGCCGTGAATCTTAGGGCGTGGTCAAGCGGGCCTCTGCGAGAGCTACGGAATTACAGTGAGTGCGGGTTGTGGTCGTTCATTATTCTCCTCCTAAACCAACTCGGGAATTCTCTGAACCTTTCTATCAATTTCGGAGGATGTACGTATGCGAATCCTCGGTTCACGCTTCATAACTCCTGAATTCCACACAATTGAACATGCAATGAAATGTGAGTATGTATAAAATGTAAGGAAATATATAGGATACGATATATATATATTTGTATGAAATCCTTACAGGTACGGTTCAACTTTGGTGCGATTAATCAAGACATGTCTATGTGCTTGGAACTTCTCAAGTGCCGTGAGTTTGAATTTCTCACTCCAGCCATTTGGTTTACCAACACGAGGATTAACAACTCTGTTGTCTCGCTCCGGCTCGGGCTCGGGACAATCGTCTACACGGCGGTCGGTTGAATGACGTTTCAATGTCATCGAAGTACTGGAACAAAAATACAAGACCTCATCCCCGATATAACCTACGCTATTGAACCTCCAGGCCACGCCTTATTCCTCACGTAAGATTTAAGTTTCCCAAGAAACCTATAAAGTAGAACCATAAAAATAATAGCCGGATCAATGGTTAAACGTGCGACTAGGGAGTAATGGTAAAGTAATTATTTTTCAACAAGTACCTCTCAGCGGGATACATCCATCGATGTCCTGGCCGGGCAGCAAGCTTTGTTTCGTGAACAAGGTGTCTTGTCGGGTGAACCATGGCCAGTGAAAAATGACGGAGGAAAGATCATCTCCAAATGACACGGCGTAAGAATGATTTTCTCCTGCAGGTGGTCGAGCTCCTCCACTATCAAAACCCCGAACACAGCTTAGAAAGAAAGTACAAGCTCGACCAAAAGCAGAGACACGTCGAGAGGCGGCGTATTTTCATGGCCGGCGGAAGTAAGCTGTTGCATAAGCACATGTGAGTCATGACTCTTGACCCTGTAACCTTTCGAGCTGCAAGTCAATACATCGTGATATGTTGCTTGAATACCCGTCGGGAACCTTTATTTTCTTCAAGGTAGCGAGAAAGATTTCCTTATTCGGTTTTGTCGGGGTGAACCTTGCGGTTGAAATCTGTCATGCTCATCAGACCACGTCTCCACGACGCCCGTCTCAGTAGATCTTTCTGGCTGCAGATGATCTTTGGACTTGCACAGTTCGTTGAGAATCGTGTACAACACATTGTCGCACACATTCTTTTCAATGTGCATGACATCAGACGTGTCGGAGCAAATTATCTTTCCAATACGGAAGCGAAGAAGACGCTCACCTTTCGCCATTGTTGGGGCGTAGAACACTGAAGCCACAGCGGTCTTTGTTCCGGCCCTTGCTTAGGATCGTTCTTTTCCCAAACTCAACATCAACATCACGAAGTTGCTCCATGATTTCTTCACGAGGATAAATTCAGGGATCCTCTTTGTTGCCCATTAAAACGATTGCGTTGCAACCTAAACTGTGCGTACCATCGAGAAACCTCAGATGACCCATGAAGCACCACTTACATTTGTGGGAAGGCGCAGTCGAGTCAAAATGCAGTGAGCACGCAAGGCGGTATGCACATTCCACCCGGATAATGTCTCGAGGCCGGAAAGTCGCTTATCGTCCAAATCAAGGCCGCACGCAAGTTGAAAAGTGTCTTCTCGTGCGCGTCGTGCGTCTCCAGGCCTACATTCCACAACTCCACCAACTCCTTGATCGGCGGGTGAGATACACATCGATGTCATTTCCGGTGCCTTTTCCACTGGAATGATCATGGACATAATGAAGGAGCTTTGTTTCATGCACATCCGGGGGCAAGTTGTAGGGTATCAACATAGGCGGCCATATACGTAGCTTGTGCTAACATTCCCAAATGGATTAAAGCCGTCGGTCGCCAAAGCAAGACGGACATTTCTAGGGTCCGCCGCGAAATGCGGAAGGCGAGTCGAACGCTTTCACGCTTCGGCATCACGTGGATGCTGAGTTTACCATCTTCATTCTTATCATCTTCATGCCACCTCATATCTTTGGTGTCTTAGGCGACATAAACAATCTTTGCGGGCGAGGTTTTAAAGGAAAGTACCTTAGAATCTTCGCAGGTTTCTTCTTACCTTCTTCCCTAGAGCAGTCTTGAACCTCGAAGTGTGACACTTCTTACAAGTCTCCCTCCGATCGTCCTCTCCCCGATAAAGCATACGGTCGTTTGGGCGGGCATCTATTTTTCGTAGTTCAAGCCTAATCATTGATTATCTTCTTCGCCTCGTAGAAGGATGAGGGAATGTCCGCGTGCAGGAAAGCATCTCGAAGTAATTCCGGGAACATCGACATTGCCTTATCGGTGATCCCAGCATGCACTTGATATGGTACAATTTGATAAGAAAAGATAACTTTGAGTATTTCGACAACCTTGATACAAAGGACGATCGCTCTCATCCATGAGGCTGAAAAATTCAGAGCTGCATCGTTCTGAAGAAACGAGTGCGGACCTGCACCTCTTTGTGAAGTTGTCGTCTTGAACACCAAAAGCATCACGGACAGCTTCATTTTCCGGATCATCTTGATGTACTTGATTTCCTACTTGTGAGGTTCGAGGAAGATGGAGCCCATATCCCATACCACGTTGCTCCCCGTGAAGCCCGGAATGTATATGCTTACGGAAAGGCTTTACAAGAAGATGTTCCAAAGGAATCTCGTGTTTGCCTTCTTAAACTTACATCGCACACAGAGGACACACGATCTTCCCATTAATGCATGCGTGAGAGAAGGCGAAATCTAAGAAAGTGTTCAATCAGCTAAATATACGGGAGAACTACGCGTTGCTTGATCCATGACTTATCCATATGTAACAAACAAATCTAGGATAGAAGATAAATGTGGATACAATGTTTAATTACATTCAACGCGAACTTGGGATCTTTAAACATGCATCGAATGTTTTGTAGCGGTTACATAGCTACAAACAACCGTGCAATTATAACGAACAATTTTGTAACGGTTATAAAACGCGACTACAGCTACGAGTACAATTTGTCGCGGTTATCTTCATCACAACCCTACAAAATGATGCTGTTGAATCTTGTAGCGGTTATCCAACCGACAAAATAGGGCGCCCTTTTTCAAATTTCAAATTTGTTGCGGTTTCCTCATTAGAACCGCTACAAAATTTAATTTAATTTTTAGTGTTTTGAAATAAAATTTTAGGAAATTATTTTGGATTATAATTAAAATATATAACTAAAGCACACGTTAAACAAGGATTAAAATTTTGTATTAAAAGTTTTAGGGTTTTCGATTAAAATTTAGTTAAATGAGTTATAGGTTTTGAAATAACGTATCAAATTTAACGGTAACAAATATATAACTAAAGCACATCTTAAACAAACCAAATATTTAAACCAAATTAAACTAATATCCAAGCGTACGGAATAGTGAAGTTTTCAAAATAAAAACTAACTATCGGGAACATGATCATCAAGTCTGTCCCTGGGGGTCTGTCTCGGGGGTTGGTACACGTGGGGGATTCCTCAAAGATGAACGGAGGGGAGGCTCGGGATCCGGAAGCCTGGTCGGGTAATAGTCGCGCCGGGGCCCCGATGCTGCGATCCGGCTCTCCACATGATGATCGTACCAGGGCGATGCTCTCTGCATGCGCTATGCAGCCCTCCTCGTCGGCCCTCTGCGCATCTCTCTGGCCTCCTCGTCGGCCCTCGTGCGGCCTCGTGTGCGGACACCGCTCGGCGACCTTCTCGGCAATGATCTCATCAAAAGCCTCCGGTGGTGGCCTTCTCGAGTGGAGGGTCCGGTGGACCAGAGGAGGAGCCATGCCGGGTACACCATGCTAGGCACAGGCGCCAAGGCCCGTGCCTAACACGGCCGGGATGCTCGGCGGGCCTTGCGGCTTTCGGTGGGGCGGTAGGATTCACGAGACCCACTGTGACTCGAGTCTGCGACGCTGTAGCTCGCCTCGGTCTTCTCAATCCGGGCACGACCCACGGCGTTCATGAACAATCATTAATAAAATAATTGACGATCAATTTTAATATACAACATTCATTATATTTTTCAATGTTTTTGTAACTTACTATTATCTCCTCTGTAGCTGCCCGAGAGGTCGACGTCCCATCACGGTGTCTATGGGTACGTGTCCACAACTTCCCATAGTTCGTTTGTGTGTTCTCCTCCTGAGCCTTCTTTTCTTTGAAAGAATTAAAACAATATGTACTTTGTTATTGGAAAAACAAAACAATCGGTATGTTAAATAATAACATACCATCTCAGCGTATGAGTCTGACAAACGTCTTGGTCCCCGCCGTGTGATGGACCCTCTTCGTGCCTTTTGCTTCTTGTGTTTCTGCGACAAAGCCCGATCGGAGGAGGAAACAAAACTTAATTTAAACTAAATTTAAATTATCACTTAAGTGAAACTATTAATTAATTTAAACCATATGTAATTAAATTATAATTAATTTAATAAAATGTACCTGCCCGTCAGCACCTCTCCTATATTGACGAAAGGCGCCCACCGATCTCGGGTCCACGCCTCGTCCGGGACTCTCTCGATCAGCTGCCCGTAGAGGAATAGTGCCATCTCCATTCATCAGATTGTAGAGACGATTCCTCCGACTCTTCCACCCTTCCCCCACCTTCATCATAACGTACCTTTTGTGTTGTTCGCGAAGTTTAAACTTTTTTTGTATCATAAATTCATTATTAAAAATTAATAAATAAAGAAATAAATAAGGAAAGAAATAAACTAAAACCGATAACTATTAACATGTAAAATGTAATGAAACAATATTGACTACCCCGTAACTCCGCTAAACGCCTTGTTCTTTGTGTCCTTCGTCACACTCTTCCAATCCTTAAAAAATCGGAACCATGCCCAATTGCCGCCAAATTCGTACAAAAACTAAGTTCATCAGGTGACCACCTAAGTGCCGATCGCTCGGGTTCATGAGCTGCTCCACGGACTACGACCCGATACCCGGACATCTCCCGGCCGTACGGGAGTGAGGAGTGGAAACATCCAGCCCTACTGGCGATGTTCCCATGTTTATCTCGCAATATTAGAAAAATTGAATTAAACCTACAAAATTTATATTAATTTCTCCAAAAAACCAATTAGATATACCTTCGACATCCACCTGTAGAACTGGAACGCAAGACGCCGGTCCGGGGTTCCCGTGGTCCCGCCGGGTTTCTGGTCCATGAACCTGCTCCACCTCCACTAGGGAATGTCGATCTCGGATCTCCGCATTCTCGTCGTCTAAGTCGTTCAACGACAAACTTGCTTCTTGATCTCCCCTACGGTCCCCACATTTGGAATTTCTTCATCGGCGAAGAGATTGGCAAACTCGTTCGGCTCCTGAGATGGCGGTGGTATATGTTGGGCCCCACGCCCTCTCGTCTGGCCTCCGCCCCTACTACTACCCCCCCTTAAACCGGTTTTGAAAGGGACACCTGCTTTTCCTTTCCCTTCTCTCCTCCGAAACCATGATGTTGAAAGGTGTAAGTTTAAAAGTAAAAGTTTAAAGAGGGTGAAAGGTAAAAACGGTGAAAACTCAAACCGTTGGAAGTGTGACTTTGAAAATGAGGATTTATTGTTTAAAAACCGAACATTTTGTAGCAGTTAACCTAATAAACCGTTACAAAATTTGAAATTTTGTAACGGTTCATCCATCACCGCCACATAAACCGCTACAAAATATCTCGATCAGTTAAAATTCTCGTAGCGGTTGTGTAATAACCGTTACAAAACCGCTACAAAATAGCCGACCCTTGAAATTGCATGCTACATAGAAACCGCTACAATATGACCACATTTTGTCGCGGTTTTTGCGAACCGCTATGAATGATTTTTTCAAAAATTCCAAACTAATTAGTTTGATTCAAAAATTTTATGAATCAAACTAATTAGTTTGGTACAAATATTTAAAAACCAAACCTTCAATTCATTTATTTCTTTTCTTTAATTTTTTAAAACTGTCCCACGTAATAAATGACACATAATGAAGTAACCAAGAATAGTCCAACATGTCCGTGGGATTGGGACTCAATGTAGCCGCGATCTCCCACGAAAACCGGCCGAGTCATTTTCATCGAGATATTTTCGTGAGACAAAGGTGGCTACAATGGAACCCAATCTCCGGCCGCTGCTGGACTCTTCTCGTAAGAGTAGAAGTATTCACGCCAAAGAAATGAGCAAACCTTGGCTTGTGATCGAACGAATTGCCTCGCAAGGATGAGAGAGGCAAATATCCGCACCTCATCACCGATATAAGAGATCGAGCTATCGATATCCGCATTCCTTGACGACCAAGCGAGATAGTTCATTCAGCTACAAGTCGAAGATTTAGTAATTCCTTTAGTAGTTATAGTTGATGAACGTTATTTATAGTGTGAAAATTTGTAGCGGTTCTCTCGAAACCGCTACAAAATATAGATTTTGACGCTGGCCACGGCCACTCTTCCCGACACCGTGACAAAATTGTGACGCTTCGCTTATTTGTAGCGGTTTTTGTGATGGAACCGCTATAAAATCACCGCAACAAAGTTGGCGCCAATGTTATGCCACTTTGTAATCTGGTTATACTCAATAAACCGTTACAAAATTACAAGGACAACAATTCCCGCCATTGCGCGCCAAAGTGGCGCTAAATGCATGCGGTTCTACTCAAGAAACCGTTACAAAATCACGTTGACAACAATTCCCGCCATTGCGCGCCAAAGTGGCGCCAAATCATAGCGGTTTATTTTGAGTGAACCGCTACAAAGGTAGCCGAGGTCCATACCGTCATGGCTTCAAGTTACTATTTAGTATTGGCGGTTATGGGATAAAACCGTTACAATTTGTTGTTTTGTAACGGTTTTTTTAACCGCGACAATTTAACCGCGACAAAATAGGTTTTTTTTTGTAGTGTTTATATATGTGTGTGTACATATATATATCTACACATATATATATTGACACACATAAACACAGATATACATATATATGTACACACATATATATAAATGCTCATAATAATAAGTATAAATAGGGGTATTATAGGAAAAAATTGACAAAAGTTAAAACTTGCTCTTATAATTAGGACCAAAACCAACTCTAAAATTTGCTCCTATAATTAGGACTGGTGGGAGTATCATATAATAAATTAAATACATATATATACTAACAAATTTTATAAGATCAGCCAGGGTCAGTTGGGGCCAAGACCCTAGTTGGCCATCAAGACGTTCCCCCATTGGCAGAAAATTAGGAGATAGTCTCTGAGATCAAGAATATGATCAATAAGAATTGGTAAGTTGAGTTCCAAATTATTTGCAAAAAAAAAAAAAAAAAAACATCAGTGAACTCGCTCGCAAAACATACTATGCATGAAGCTAGATCTTCAAATCTTTAACTCGAACTCGTTGAGGGAGCTACTTATACTAGTACTCTCTAATTTTGTTATTTCTTAGTTTTTATATTTTTTTAGTGTATCAAAATAAGTCTACATTCTTTGCAAGTTACAAACAGCATAGCTTGATTATTTTAAATTTTTAAAACATGTAAATCAAATAAAAAACTTCGAGTAAAGAAACATTTAAATCTAAATCATGTGTCAAAAAAATTAATCCTTTACTTTCTATATATGGTCACAGTTAAATGCCTTATTGAAAAATGAATTATATAGTAATTTTAATCTCTATAGAGAGTGCTTGAGGGGTAAAAAACTCATCAACTGTACTTAAAATTCTAAGTTGAGACAGACATATTTTTTTATATGAAATGAGATATACATTTGGGATACAATAAGTCTACAATTTTTTTTTGCCACGACTCATAGCTCAGGTGCTCATTATATTATAAATAGAAAGTCACAACCTCATATTTAATGAGATCTTAAAACTGGTATTTGGTGTCATTTGAGTTATAAGATCCGAATAATAAATATAAAATTCAAGATTTGTAGGCTTATAAATATGAAGTATACACATTTTTATGACATGGATGACATATGGACTGTCAGCTCTACATATTTGTATAACTAACGGTCAAAATTAATAATAGAGATAATAAGTAGGGCAAAATTTCCCATTTTATAAACTTTTGGGGTAAAATTGTCCCTCGGTGAAAACTTCTAAGGCAAAACTGCCTCTTAAACCAATAAAAAAAAAAGGGAAATAAATCTTTTAGACCTCCGACTATTAACTCACTTATAACTCAGAAATTCAATTTTGATTCGATGTAACTCAGTTCTTAAACTTTTGACTCGTATATGACTCTGCCCTATAACTTTTCATTTTTCGTTTATATCTTTGACTTTGTCATGTACAACTTATCATGAGTCATCTTACGTGGAAAGAATAGGTCATAAAAAGTTGCATGAAAATGTTCATCCCTTCAACCTTTTCTTTTTCTCACTTCTCCATCTTGCATCCGGTCATCCCTTCTTTCTTTCTTACGTGGAGCTGATGTGGAAACATTTTTATGACCTATTCTTGCCATGTAGGATGACTCATGATGAGTTGTAGATGACAAAGACAATAATATTAAAAAAATGAAAATTTCAGGGAATGAGTTTTACTAAGTTAAAGTTGAGAGACTGATTATAGGAGTTAATAGTTGAAAGATCAGAAAGAAAGATTAATTTTCCTGTAAAAAAAAAAAAAAAAAGAAAGGGAGAGAGAGAGAGAGAGAGAAAAAAAAGAGAAAGAGGTAAATGGCAATGGGAGGCATCTGAAGCAGAAGGACACGGGCATTAGTGGAGCGTGGATGACACAGAGAGGTAAGCCAGTGGAGGAAGGGGTAATTGGGGAAAACGAGAGGGGAAGTACACGTGAATCCAAATAATTGTCAAACGTGTCAGAAACACGCAATCTTGTTATCGAAAAACAGAATAGAGTTGGTAATATGTGTTTTCACCGTAGGCTGAACTCGCCGAATCAGGAAATATGGGTGGTTTGGGTTCTGTAAAAGTGAGGTTGTTTTGACGCGGTTCTTTTTTTTTTTTTTTCCTGAACCCATATGAGCTCAACCAGTGGCGGACCCACACTAGTGCCCATGTGGACAAATGCACACACAAATATTTTAGAATAAATATATTTAGAAGGAACCAGTGGCGGACCCACACTAGTGCCCATGTGGACACATCCGTCTTGAGGTCTCCGGTTCGAGACTCCCCACATTGTACCCACGACTCTTTTTTTTCATTTTCATTCTTCTACATTATCAAACCCTCGCTTCGCTGCACCACAGATCATTTTCATTCTTCTCTAGTCTCCAAACCCCTGCCTCGCTGCACCCACGACTCCGGCCTTTCCCGTTCGCTCGCCCGCCGTCGCTCTCCGCCGCCTATTCTCGCACCCACGCGAAGTCGGTTCTTCAACACACCATCACAACCCTCCGTATGTTTATATATATGTATATCCTTTCTTTGTAATTGTTTACCAAATCTAGCTTCCACCCATTTCTCGCAATCTTCTGATTGTTAATGGGTTCCTCCAAATTTGTTTTCTTGCTATTCGATTCTCGTCTCCAACAAATGATGGATAAGTTTTCTCGCACTCTAATTTTGTTCCTTTTGGATGTGCCTTCAAGAATTAATCCCTTGAAGAAAGTCCCTACGATTGTTGAATATTGGTTGCGATCTAACTCATAAAAACCGTTCACCCCACGCCCTCCCTCATTCACGACACGTACACTAGGAAGGGAGAAGGAGACGGAGAGGACCAAAAAGAGGAAGAAGGGGTTGAGGAAGGAGCGATTTTGGACATGCAAGCTTACATATAGACTAAGGTAAATACTTAGAACCTCATTCCATCTATGTTGCTCTTCATTTGGTGCGTGTTGATGAGAAAAATGATGGATGAAAATCTGATTTTAGGAAGAGAAAGTAAATGCATAAATGAATGATATAGGATGACGAATTATAGACTTTGTACTAGTTATGTCATAGCTTGCATGTTGAATATTGGTTGCGATAGAGCGGCTTTAGATCCGAAATTGTTGTTTCAGGGAGTAATACTCGCTTTGCTCATGGAAATTGCATAAGAATGTTTGATACAAAGGTGGATAGGTTATATGAATGTTAATTATAGTACATGATGATGAAAGCTCTAAGTTCAGATTTTTAAATTTAAAGACTAAAACAGAGGACTTGGAATTAGGCATTTTGGGTTGTCCCTTTGGAGAAAGACTTGAACTTGGTGTTAGTGGTGCAGTTCTGACACTGAAGGATTGTTTAGTATTGTGTGTTTGCTAAAGATCTTGTTTGAGAATCTTGTCCAATTCGGATTCAAAGATTTACTGGCTCAAGCACCAATGAAAAGGAGAGACAGCAGAAGAGTGAGTGTGTTTGGTTTGGATTATCAATCTAAAAGGATTTAAATGACATGATTTTTTTCGTAGTTAAATGTGAAGAGTGAAACCAAGTTAGGCAGCAATGAGTAACTGAACTAACTACTTTCAACCATTGGAGTGTGTTTAAGAGCAAATCTTTGTTGGATTTTTTTACGTAAAATGAACTTAACTACGATCTGGTTCTCGTATATAAGGAAGAGAAGAAAAAAACTTATGTCATCTTTATAAAGCACCTGGTTTACGATGAATGTACAATTTTGTTGGCAATAGGAACTCTGTGAGTTCTTTTTATTGACCTTATGTTAAAACTTTCCTTAAAAAAAATTTTCGGGGGCAATCCCACCATTAATTGTGCACCCACAAATTTAAAATCCTGGGTCCGCCACTGAGCTCAACTCATAGCAGGTTGGACCGTTTAATATATATATATATATATACCACTCTGGTCCTATTTATAAGTCTAGTTTGACCAAAAAATTTGGTCCTATTTATAAGTCCATTTTGACTAAATAAATGAGATTGTGACAATTTTGCCTATATTAATGATGAAGAGAGATTGACTAGTTATGTTGGGAAGAGAAAAAGATGAGAGAGATTTGACAATAAATTTTAAAAGGCACTCATTCATAAATGAGGGTAAAGTTGGAAATTTGCTCTATAATCATTGAGATACCTAACTTTCCTTGGTATGTGAGATTTGGTCAAACTGGACTTATAAATAGGACCAGAGTGGTATATATATATATATATGTAAGTTTTCTAAGTGTATTGTGTAATTGTTCAAAAAAATAAGTGTATTGTGTAACTTAACTTCATTAATATCAATTAATTATTGATTATATTGAATGTTAATGATGACTTTTGAATTTATATTTACTTTGTAATGTGTGGACTTATTATGAATGCTTGATTTTTAATGTTTGAAACTTTGAATTTGATGTTTTATTATCACTTTATGATTTTGTAATGTATTTTTAATTTTTTTTTTTATGTTTTAAGTTTGTGGAAACAAAATTTTAGTATATTGTTTTATTTTATTTCAAAAAAAATTCAGTATAAAAAATTTTAAAAAAAGAAAATAATATAGGTTGGACAGGCTAACTAACTAATCCAGAGGTTACTGGTTAGATTAGCTAAATGCCGACCCATATTGATATGGTTCTAACCGGTGACGAGTTAGCCTGAACCCAGTAGAGTTGGGAATCAGGGCTGACCCGTGAAGGGCCAGGGCCGGCCCTCCAGGGCCTGAGGTAAGAAAAATATCTGTTTTTCGAAGCCTGGCCCGAGAGCACCTGTAATACCCGGATTTTATTATCTAGAATATTATAAATAAATTGGATATTTCTGATAAGTGAAATTAAAGTCTCCAGACTTGTGTAATTATAGTCTACTATTCTAGGTTAAATTCTGTAGGAAATCAGGGAAATTAAGGGCCAAAGTGCCAAAATGACTAAAATACCCCTGGAAAGGGTAAATAACTTAGAAAAAATTATGAAAAATCCTAAAAGGCAGTAAAATGACCAACTGAATTAAGAGAGTATGCTATCTCTAATTATTGTAATTTGATAAATTATGAACTTGGAGAAATTGTTGGAAAATACTCAAAAAGAAGTAAATGACCATAATACCCTTGTAATTTCTAAAATTTCAAGAGGCATGAAAATACTAATGTTAATACAAGAGTATGAAGGTAATGAGGTATTATAAATAAGAAAATTATCAACAAGTGATAAAAGAGTAATTAAGTAATATTGGGCTAATTACTTAAGCATATGCAAAGGAAATTCAAGGAAAATTATGTAGAACCCTAAAATTAGTGGTTTTTGGCCTAAAATTAGTAAAGATATATTTGTTAATTAATTGGAAATTTTGGAGAAAAATAGTTGAGTTTAGGTATTTTTAGGCCTAAATACAAGAATGGACCAATTAGAGAATTTTGTGGAATTTTTGGAAAAAGTAAATAAATAAATAAATAAATAAAAAATAAAATATTTATTAATTAAAATATAGGGCCAGCCGAATTGGGCCAAAGGAAAAAGAGGGAAAAAATGTATATATATATGTATAAAGGTTTTTGCAACTTGATATTATAATAATATTATAATTAATTAAAGTTAAAAAGGATGAATAGTAAATTAAAAATTAGGAAATGGATCCTATCTAGAGATCTAGGAATAGGAATTCCAAAATCAAGGTAGAATATTGATTAGTGGGATTTTATCTTCCGTTAGACTCTTCCTAAGTTAATTTTGAGTCCGATGTGCATTTTCCTAATAAAACAAAATAGGAAAAATGCATATAGGCACATTTTGGATCTGAAGAAAATAAATTCTAACTCAACATCTAGGAATGAGTTTGAGTTTATTTGGACATATTTGGAATCGTGAATTAATCAAGAGATTGATGTTTTCGAAAACGAGTTTCAGAACTTAGGACCGTACGGACACGTTTTCGAGGAACTTCGACCGACAGCTTGGAGGCCTATATGGAATCAAAATTTAGGTTAACTTGGACATTTCTAATAAGTGAGAATATGTCTTCAAAGTTGTAAATCCAGAATTTTGGGATTTTTCCGAAATTACGCAAATCGGGTACCGATCGGGGAAATTGGACTGAATAAGGACACTTGTCATCATTCAATTGGACCACCCTTGGCTTGTGGAGCAAGTGGCCGAATTGTGTGAGGTGTGTGGCCAAGAATCATCCTTCTAAATATTAAAGGGAAAAGTACAACTTTGGACCCAAAATTTGAGAAGGGAAAATTACACTTTAGGACCCAAAATTTGCCTATATAAAGGCAAGAGTTCTCTTCATATTTCACACCACTTTCTCTTGCTTTGGCCAAAAGTAGAGAGAGGATTCTAGAGAGAGAAGCTCTGGAAAAATTTCGCAGAAGTCTTCAACTGGTAAGTCCTTCAGCCTTTAGTCTTTAGTTCGGTAGTTAGTAGAATTGTTAGATGGTTTTAGCAAGTAGGAGTGAGATTCCTACTATTGATTTTAGGCCTCATTGCATTGAAAAATATGCCTGACGAGGTAAAAACATAGTAGGGATTGAGTCCCCGAAAGTTGAAATCTTCGTAGTTCTTTCAATAGTTAGAGTAGTAATGCTAGAATAGCCTTTAAATTTTCAAGTATGATTGGGTATCATATGGGAGGGCTATTTTAGTCTTTATTTTTGAAAATTGAAATGGCGTCGAAGTTCGCAAAATTTCGGGAAGAAAATTTGTCGAGTAACGAAGCGCCGGCGAAATTCCGCCAATTAGGGGTAGAAGGGCAAAATGGTAATTTTTACCTAAAATGCCGCTTATAGTGTCAAATCACTAATGGAAGTGATATTATTCTTATAGGACGTCGAAATCCTAGTTTGCCGCCGATTACTGGTCCAACGTGCCGCCGTCGGACAAACCGCGTTTTCCGTCAAAAGTACGTTCGCCAGAAACATCTACGTACGTCAAACGAAGGTACGGACGCGTACTGTAACACTAATCCTATAGCTCTCATATACATATATGTCATAGATACGTTCATACACCGGGGCTCTGCTTAGGGTCGTCGATTTACATACAGCCTTGTACGGGTTATAAGACATGATAATACCGCTTTGAGTTTTCCTAGCGCTGAGGACACGTGATCGTGGCACAGGGTAATGTGCATGCTATATTTGTGTAGGACTTTACATACTGCTTATTGCTTATGTCCTGTCTGTGTCACAATGTTGTTGTGTAGGACCTTACATATTTGCTTCGTGCTTATGTTCTGTCTGTGTCACACTTCTGATGGGATGTTGCTGTTATGTCATGAATATCATTGTCTATATACTTGTTTTATTTGAGCATAAGGTTAACAAATTACCCGAGATTCAATGCGGTGAATTGAATCTCACTGTAGCTTCAGGATCCAATGGACCACGGACGGTGATAGGGGAAAGCAAGCAGGAGTAGGCTTCCTACGGATTTATCTTATCGCTTCGTACTTATCTTTTGAATAGTAGGATCACCGTAATGTCATTACTCTATTACACTATGGTTCATATTTTGTTATGATCAGTTACTCTTTCGCTCCCATGCTCTACTCTGATTGAAAAAAAAAATCCGCTTTAAAAATTGGGATGTTACAGCACCAGGGCCCGAAATTTACTATTCGAAATTTTAACTATTTTTCCTCCGTTTTTTTTAAAGAAATATAATTAGTAAATTACTATATTAATCATCCAATAAATAAACACAATCACTAATTCATAATCAAAAGAAAACTATGTTCACAAATAACTCACATAAAACATAAGAAGCATATCGCTAAGCGACATTAATACGACGACTATTATTGTCGTTATCTTCGCCACCACCATCAATTTCAATGACATTTGATTGTTCTTCACTTTGAGTAGTAACCTCTAGCTCATGAGTAAGAATATCATGAATTGCTTCTCCCGCATCATGAACACATCCATAATTTTTATTTGAAGCAAATAATAAACCAAATCATAAAATTAGAGTATAATTATTATGTATTTGTAGTTAAATGGATAAATAACTCTATAATAAATACAATATATATATAAATTAATAAATTAAAAAAAGAAAAAGTTACAGTGAAAAGGGCTTGCAGGGCTGGTCTGTTTAAGGCCGAGGCCCTCCAGGGCCGGCCCTACAGAGCCAATTTCAAATATCTCGTTCATTTTTCAAACTCGGCCCTTGACGGACCAGGGCTTAAACGGGCCGCCTGATTTTCTGGCTCTAGAACCCAGTGGTCCAGTCCATATTACCAACTCTAATATAGAAGCACTCCTATTAGAATGCTTGTCCTCTAACCATTCGGTTTTGTGTAGGGCCTCCCTTATTTATTACTCTTAAGTTTGGGCCCCTAATTAATTACTACTATTTTCCTATCACTAAACCCTTTATTTTCAAATTGAAAGAAAGATAGAATGACTATAATTCTTTGAAGGAGCAGGTTTTGTAATATGGTACTTTTTTGAGTGGAATAAATGGAAAGATAAAAAGACAACGAATTTAAAACTTGAGAGAGGGAGAGGATAATTTGAACTTGTGTGATTAAGTCTTTCTCATCATCCCTCATAAATTTTAAATCATGTCCGTCCAATCAATCTGAAATATCACAATACTATTTTGACTTTTCTCTCATCTTCTCAATCAACGGTCTAGATGTGCTTATCAGAGATAATGAGAACAGATGATACAGAGAGAATTTCCGATCTTGTGGGAGTGTCATCTAATTGCTGAAGTGCTTAGGTTGTTGGTATAAAAGAAAATAAAAAAATAAGTGGGAAGGTTGAAAAAGTAATGGGTTAAGGTGCAGATTTGCCAACCAACTATTACCTGAGGAGCATCTGGCACAAACAACAATTGAGGGGACCAAAATTACCAATCAAAAATTAAAAAGTGAAAAAAACACCAAATAACTATTAAAAAAAAACTATCACAATTAAGTTAAAATATGAAGCACTGGCGTAGGACGGTGGCGAAGACACTTAAGAAAAAAGCGGTTAAACCTTCTTGTTGGATAAAACAAACACCAACATAGATGGGACCTATAGGAGTAGGCGTTGTGGCAGTGACGTGTGCCGCTTGTGGCATCGGAGGGATGAAACTAGGGTGCAAGGCGCGTGCCAGTCGAAAGCTGTGGACTGCTGGATGAGTTCAAGAAGGTGAGTGGAACACCCAGCAACAATGGAAGCTTTGGAGACGCTAACGTCGCCGACACTATGACAGTCAATGGAAGACGGAGACACCAAAACAGTGATGGGGTAATAGTTCGTTGGCGAATCTGCACCAAATTGTGTTTTTTTTTTCTTTTTAATTGTTAATTGGTAATTTTGGTCTCTTCAATTGTTTTTTGTGTCAGACGCTCCTCAGGTAATAGTTGATTAACAAATTTATACCTTAACCCAAAAAGTAATTAAACATTGAACAAAAATATGCGCGACTTTATTTTACTTCCTCTTGCTCACTCCTTTTCTTATTTTGTTTCTTACAAGTTCAAAAAAATTCAGATTTCATGAAAATTTAAAGAATTCTCATGTGTTGAAATGAAGCATTTTCTTTCCTCTAACTCACTCATTTTTTATTTTGTTTTGCTTCTTAGAACCACTACAAAAAAATTACGATTTCATTAAAATCCAAAGAACTATCAAGTTTTACAATGAAGTATTAAAAATTATAAAATTATAAGCTACATTAAAAAATAAAATAGATCATCTCATTTTAAATAGTTATGATATTAATTTCTCCTCTCTTTTTAGTTACAAGGTAGAGATAATATTTTTTTTGTCACTAATGTAAGTCACCCCATTTAATATATTATATGAACACACATATTTTTTTTATTATTGTTATGTGGCCGGTTTATTTAGTTATTAGTTAATGAATATTGATAAATTTTTTTATAAAAAATAAGGAGAAAGTTGAAAATTTAATAAATTTCATTAAATATAGTTAATAAAATTTAAGATTTTTTTAATTGTTCAAACATGTTAAATTTGGAGATACCTTATAAATAAGATTAGAAAAATGTAATCAATGATTGAGTGCCATGTTGGTATGTTGAGAGGAGGTGATTTCTTGCCACATTGTCACAAGTTCAAAAGATTAGAAAAATGTATTTTTTTTTCCCTTCTAATATTGCTCATATTTAAGATCTCGTTCATTGCAACATTTTTTA
>JAMWYP010000851.1:0-27177 GCA_025563575.1 Acacia pycnantha | reverse complement strand
GGAATTTTTCAAATTAAAACTCACCTCTTCCTTTTTAGTTGATTTCAGACATGTTATAATTTTCTGTTTAACCCAGCACATGCATGGACTCAACTCTATTTATACTAAAGGATAACATACACACAGTTCCGGCCTGTATCTTATTTAATTTTTCAATCAAAACATGATAAAATATATATATAACTCTCCGATAACAACAGATATAATCATATTACTAACCATGTGCGTATGCACCATATCCTAAATAGACTACATATTATATGTTAGTTCTGGGTTCTGGCACCTTCGAATTCATAACTAAACAATTGATTTGGCTTGAAAATCAAACAAAGAGCTGAAAAAAGTAATAATGGTTATGAATTATATTAACCTCTGTTATCTTCATGGGTAAGTGATGAGCAAGACAAAACCAGACAGAATCACAAGATCGATCATAAAAACTCAAGAAAAATAAAAGTCGTAAGCAACAATTAAATCAGAAAAAAAAAAAAAAGCTTTATTATGATTTGAATCGGAAATCTTGATGACTGTATGTAATAATTACTAATCAAGCTATTTGACTCCAAATCCAAAAACATCACCATGATTATTTTTTACTCAAAACATGAACGGAAAGATGATTTTGTCTCATATATAAAACTGACTATGGCGGTTTAAAAATGATATATATTTAGATAGCAGAAATATCTTCACCTCAATATCAATCTCTTGTTTTCGATGATCTTCATCACCAGGGCCACCGGATTGAGTCGTCTTCTCTTCTTTGACTCTACTTTCATGATCAGATCTTCCTAAATCAACCTCCATAGCTGCGACAATATAGAGTTTTTTTCCCCCTTATTTATTTTCTGTTTTCTCTTTTTCTTTCCTTTCTAGGCCTTCAGAAAGCTGAATATATATAGAGAGAAACTTGCATGAGGTATTTGACTTTGAAAATAGAAAATAAAGATAAAAAATAAATTTCAGACTTGCACAACTCAGAGCCATATCCAATTAAGTTCTCTGGAGGAAAACGTAAACAAATATTTTATTGTCACAGTAGTATTAAAAAATTAAAAAGTAGAAGAATTCAACTTCAACGTCTGAGACGAGATCAAGAGAGAGAATATTCACACGATACATACAAAAAGTCAGAAGCATCGCCAAGTCAAAACCTAGCATGTTCGCCACCTCCGGTGACCGGAGCCACGCCTTTCGTGTTTCTCGGTCTATTCTTGATGGAGTCAAGTAACATTTAACCTTGTGGGGTTGCCGTATTAATTATATCTACCTTCTTCTGTGACAATTTTCATGGAATATCGAATCACTACGTCTAGATAATAAATTAGATATTGACTCTGGCAAAAAGAAAATTAGACATTGACAGAAAATTGATGAAAGGTGCCCTCTCTATTTTTATGGGGCCATCTATTTATTTCAGAAAATGAAATTATGTACAAAAATTCTGTTATATGGCTGACAAATAAAGGGTGGTTAATCAATTTAAGCACTTTCACTTTCATTAGGTTAGTCTTAGAGGATTAAAGTCTCTCTTTTGGACTTATGTGATGGTTTGACAAATGAGCTTTTATTAGGAACCAAAAGGGTCACCTACAAACAGTTCCATCGGGGCAAGAGGCCAAGTAATATGGTGAAGCTACCGTGTGGTTTATAAGTTGAAGGTCCCTCGTTCTCAATAGACTAGTATTTTGGAATTTAACTCTCTTTAGGCTTGTAATCATAACAAATATATTTTTATTGAGAGCTCGATGTTCACAAAGATTTACTCACAGAGGTTTATCATCAGCAAGAGGCTGAGTAAAGTATTGTGGTGGAGTCGTCGTGTGATTTATAAGTTCGATCAAATGCATCTCTTTCCTGTGACAGGCTATATATATAGATAGATAGAGAGATAGATCGAGAGGTTAATCAATTGAGCATTTCCTTTAAATTTGTAATCATAATAAATTCGTCTTAACTTGGTTAAATCTCCATATATATGAGTATAAAATTTATATCAAGCCAAACTATTTACAGCATACTCTATAGTCTATATACATAAAGAACATTCGATTTATTACTCAGATTTTATATATGTAACAAGTGAGAAAAAAATACTTTCTCAAAATTTTTGAGCAATTAATTAATATTAATAGTTGACGATTAATTATTTCACCTCTGAATGAAAAAAATATTTTTATTAGTTTAATTTTATTAGCTTTTTAGTAGATTATTTTGTGTGTGTAAGATGTAGGTAATATATATCCGCAGCTTAACTCTATTTTTCAATAATTTTCTTCTAAATCATTTTATGCACAATTGATATTGGTAAAAAGAGAATGACAAAAACTATTTGTGCTATGCTATGTTTGGTTTGAGGGAAGGGAGGGATGAGAGATAAATTTTTTCTCTCATATTTACTAAATAGCCCATGAATTTTTTTTTGAATATTCTAAAAATACACTTTCAACAAAAAGATATATTCCTCTTATTAATGACAATTTGGTCAATATCCTCTCTTAGTTATGTTCCCCTCCCATCCCATCCCCTCAAACCAAACCCACCCTAAATCTTGAAAGAGAAAAATCTTGATCAAATTAAGAGAGAGAGAGAGAGAGATAACGCTAGAATCAGATCATTGAAAGTTACAGGAACCAGTTTCCCTGTGTCTGTCCTTTGGACAGGCAGGGAGAGCTTGTCTCATCTGGACCCAGATTTCATTTTTTTTTCTTTTATTTTTTTTTAAAAAAAATATTTTAATAGGTAGAGAATCTAAAATTAAGATAATCTTTCAACTAATATTTTTTCAAAAAATGATTTTTTTTAATTTAAAAATCACCAAATAATAAATATGATATCTGGACTGTCCAGATCTCATTTGGACGGTCCAGATGAGACAAGCTCTCCCTCCTTGGACAGGCAGGGAAACTGGTTCCGAAAGTTACATCTATTAATGACGTACGGTGAAAATACCAATGGTCACTGTTGGTCATATATAGTGAAGATTGTTTCTCAAGTTCCATCCGTGTAAATACAGAAAATGCTTAGCTACCCTAATAATTATCTATGTTCGACAATCCTTAAATCTAACTTAATTAGCTACCCTAAACTATGATGCCTGCAGGCAAATAGTTTTAAACTATATACGTTGTGTTTTATAATTTCCTTGCGTCCGTAGCTTGATTCTCTAAAAGTCATCAAATAATATGTAGCTAACAGGCAGGAAAAAAGTCATACATGTACTGATGTACACACACATGCAATGTATCGTCAGCACTTGAACATTAATTAATTAACGTCAGTGTTCCCATAAACGAATGTAACATCATGTTTTTGAATAATTTGTGTCAACATTTCAAAGGACAATAGAAAACGACCTCATGGTTTGAATTGACTAGCTGGCCGTGTTCAATTTCAAATAAATATTAATACGCGTCCACACGCATGCAAGTATACGTCCCTAACTCCATCCATGGAAATCAATTTATTATGTGGTTCATTAAAACAGACGATAATTCAGATATCTATTAGATTACTTATGGGTTAAGTATCATTTTTGATTTTTGACCCGGAAGTTTTGCCTCGAACACTGGACACCTGAAAGTTTAGAAAACGGAACAATTTCGCTCTGACAGTTGATGATTGTTAAGTCTGATTGTTAAATCCACGTGGTATCTATATGGCACACCACCTCATCATCCAACTCAAAACACCATGTGGGTTAAGTATCATTTTTGCCACAAGAGAACTGGGTCGGGCACCGAAAGTTTTTTTAAATCATTTTTACCCCGGAAGTTTAGAAAATAGAGCAATTTTGCCCTGACTTAACGGATTAAACGGTTAACAATTAGTTGATCTAATTATGCTGACGTAGCTTTACCATATAGGATTAAATGTCAATAATAATTCACCTATTATGCCACATCAACACCTCATCTCTCTCTTTCCTACCTCTCGCTTTCTCTCCTCCCCACTGACATCGACTCTGTTACTGGTGTTCAATCTAAAGACATCACCATCAACCCACAAACCGGCCTATCCCTCTAAGCGGCAAACTCTCCTAGCTAATTTACATCATGCATGGTGACGAGTTCTGCATATTCTCGTTGTTTCATCCATTTTACCATAGACATCTCAACACCATCGCTGCCAAAGAAAACGCCTTGTGGTGTCCATCAAACAATTATTATGAATAAAATAATGGGCGGGGAGGAAAGAAAGTGAGAGGGAGGAGAGAGAGATGAGGTGTTGACGTGGCATAATGGGTGAATCATTATGTGATATTTAATCCTATACAGTAGAGCCACGTTAGCATAATTAGGTCAACTAACTGTTGACCGTTTGACTCTTTTAAGTCAAGGCGAAATTGCTCCGTTTTCTAAACTTCTGGACAAAAATGATCCAAAAAAAACTTTTGTTAATTATTGTACAGCATGGTTGTTAATTTTTAGGATTGTTGACTTTTATTTTAGAAAGAATAAATTAACTAGGTCAAACCTCTTACATTTTATTTTTGTTGTTGTAATAAACCTCTTGCGAATCTTGAGTTACAACGTACAATTTTTTATGTGAAGACCTTTGAATGGTAATTGCCTAATTGGTTTTAATTAATAATTAATTAGAATATGCGTAACAAAATTAACATTTTGGAATGTGCCAAAAAAAGTGGGGAACTTGGCCACAAAAGGGGATTAAGTCATTAAATTTGTCTAAAAGTAAAAAAAAAAAAAAAACATTTAAAACAATGAATTATATTGTGAGAAGAAAAAATGCATTAAAGTGTTCACCTTTGAATAAATGTAATCTTAAAAATTTTATTTAATACTACCTCCGTTCTTTAATATAAGACCCCTAGTTGATCTTTTTGAAGAGATTGAGGAAAATAAATAAATTACTTTAGAGTATTTATATTTATCTTTTTTATATACCAAACTAATTTATTTGATTTATAAACTGATATATGATCAAATGATATACAACATAAATTATGATTAACTAACTTATTTAACTTTTAAAAAAAAAATTCAATTGTGTTTTTATTAAAGACCAAATGTAGTAGTACTATATTTGGTGACTTATAATGAGGACCACTTATTCTTTCTAGGAAGTGCCTTCTTTATTTTTGGTAGGCCTACGGTATCACCTCGGGTAACAGTGACTAATCCCCTTCCACCATAGACTTCTCGCAAGGGTTTTAGTGCTAGCCAAGAGACACTCTTCATACACACTACTAGGGATTGATGAACTCCTAAATAGATGCATAAGGAACCCAACTAAATATTAGGCCTTGTGGTTAGGAAATGCCTTCTAGTAAAGACCCAAGAGTATTTGCATGCATTTTTAGATTTATGTTATTAATTCTTCATATAACTTTTTCTTAAAAAAACTGCGTTGAAAGAATTAAGATGAATTATTATTTTCTCATTAATTTTTAAATACTCATGTGTGTGTTGTTTTTATTTTAAAAACGTATATTCACCGACTTGAGTTGGAAAAATCATTAAGAAACTAGTTTTTTTTATTTTTTTTATTTATTTTGGGGGCAGTTGAAGCTCCTAAGTCCTAACTTGTAGATCAGGGCAAGTGTTCAAATTCTCCTTGAAATTAATTATCTACACTTTTATTATACATACGTACTTTTTTCCCAATTGTGAGTTCATTTAATCTATGATTCATTTATTCATAAGCCGTTAGACTTGCAAAGTTGCAATTGAACAGCGTTTCGTAGAATTGACTAGTATTTTAACTTGAAAAAGGTAGGTATCATCATACATTTTATCATATATTTTAAAAGTACTTTATACTTATTTCGGTCCTTAATATAAGAATTCGTTAACTTTTTTAAAGAAAGATTTAGGAAGCCAAATCAATTACATTAAAGTATTTATATTTATTCATTTTCTTCAAACTAATATGTTTGACTTATATACTAATATATATGATCTAATGATATATAACATATGCCACGATTAAATAATTTATTTACTTTCCTTAATCTCTAAGAAAAAAGTCAACTGAATCTTATATTTATGACCGGATGTGAAATTAACTTTGATGATTTTCCTTGCGTGCACACATAGGCCACTTTATTTAATAATTAGTATTCCTGTTTATCCTTTAGGATCAACAAGTAAGCATACAATAAAGGCGATTAGGTCAAAGTTTATCATGTCATTATATGTGCACAGAAGTTACTTGCAAAAGTTTATAACGATAATTAACGAATAGTCAAACAAACACATGCATATATAGCTATCTACCTGCAGATCATTTGGTTATTTTATTTTAATGATGATGATAAAAAAAAAAAAAAAAAAAAAGTTAGGGAAAATGTTAATAAAGGACCACTGTAGCCAATTAATATCAAGTTGTCCCCAAAATAAAATTTGAAACTTCATTACATGTCCTTGGGGAAAAATTGATATTAAAATTCATGTTGAAAAGACAACACTACCCTTATTTGTTTTTATCTTTAAAAGTCAACATTTTCCCGGCCGGCACTTGTTGTCGGAGCGCTAGCTGCTGCCGGCCAGTAGCCAGAAAATTAAATATTCTAACAAAGGGGCCAAGTGGGGGGTTTGAAGCCCTCTTAGCAACCCAGAAGAAGTATAACCAAGGTTCTGAAACCCGGACCAGTCACTGAACCGGTCGGGGTACTGGGTTAAGGGTTAGTGGGTCAGACCGGAGTCAGACCGGGGTCCAACCGGGCTAGACCGGTGAGGTATAAAAAATTGGAAAATAATTAATTTCTTATCACACCAACCTAAATTTGACATACTATATATCATTTCAATATTTTAGATCAGTAGCAAAACAACCATATACTTCAATACTTGTGACATATTCAGATATTCCTAACAATTTTCTTTACAACCTACATTTGAGACAATATATTCATGATAGCAAAATATCAAAAACAAGTATATGATGATAAAATATTCTCAAGCAGTATCCTTTTTAACACTAGAATGTGTGGGAGGATTGCTAGACTCGAGATTGGGAGTGGTAGTTTTCTAGGCACCATTATTAAAACATTCAACAATAATAAACCTGAAGCTCTGCACAATGGAACGAAGCTCTAAATCGAGATGAACAAAGCTCTTTCACGGTTTCACCTCAAGAAATAAACAGTAGTGTGAGGCAAAATTTCAAAAAAAAAAAAAAAACCTAAAAAAATAAAATAAAATTGTCTGATGTCCATATCTACTTTATATTATAATTAACAAGGGTCTTTTACTTAATGATGAACAAGAAGAATACTTACTCATCATTTGCAACAGTGTTACTCATGCAAAATGAATAAATGAAATAGTCTTATAAACAAGACAAATTAATTTTTTTAATAATTACTCATTTGCAACTGTAATACACATCATACACAAGTGGATTAGTCATATGGAGAAGTGCAATAGTCTTCTGAATAAGATAAATTGATTTCTTAACAATTACTCACTTGTAAGTGTCTTAATTACATTTTATGGAAAAAAAAAATCCATCAAATAGTAAAATAAATCCAGCGGAAGAAAAAAAGCTAATATCGTTTGGGATAGCTTCAAAGGTTGATGGACTTATTGTAAAAAAGTGGCTTATGATATAGAAGCCACTTTTTTCAGTTTCTGGAGTGATTTTTTCATCTTCTGGAGAAAAATGTTAGGGATAAGTAATCCAATAAATAATGTACTATTAAATATACATTTGTGCATTCTAATTTATCTTTAGAATATATTTAATTAAGTACTTTAGATTTTTTAAATTTTTTAATAATATTTATTTTTTTATCAAATTTTTATCTTCAATATGTGTGTGTAGTACTATTCAATAAGATTTATGTCATTTTCAATTATTTTACATCTCAAATGACTTTTCAAACGCTATTTTAAACAAGAGCCATTTGGAAAAATGTCACTTTTGTCACCGTTATCCTAAACACAAACCACATTTATATCTGACTTTTATTCTATCTACTGTTTGTAAAAGTTCATATGAAAAAAGTCATTTTTACCATTGTTATCTCAAACGGACACATGGTGTTAAGGAAGAACAATTTGGTTGGGTTGTTGGGTTTATTTTATTAAACTAACTCGGCCATTCCAGTTATAGTTTCAATTAATTTGAGTCTACACGGCAAATTTTTAAGGGAATTGGTGAAAAATTCTGAATAAATTAGGGAATTGGTTCCTTTCGTAGTTTACATGACCTTTATACATACATATATAGTTTACAAATTTCAAAATTCATCCCTCTATTTATATTGTTTTGGCCAAAATCCCCTTATTCATATGGTTATAAAGTTAATCTTATAATTTAACCAGTTCTCAAACTAGCTCTTAAGTCAACAACTATCAACTTCAAAATTCATAAGAAAACTAACAACACGTTTGATTCAACCCCATGGCAAGCTTATAATAGTAACCATGATCATTACTAAGAGAAGAGTGTTTGATTGCTTTTTAATATAATAATTTATTGGGAAAATGACAGCCAGGTCCCAAGGACTATAAAAAATAGCAAAAAAGTCCTAACAGAAATTCACATATCAAAAAAGTTCCTAGGGACTTTTTTGATATTATTTGTATTAACAACAGGAAGTGCTATATTTACAACAAAATTTAAAAACCTGGTCATTTACAACAGAAAAAGTTATATTTACAATAAAATTTAAAACCTGTCATTTACAACAGAAAAAACTATATTTACAATAGGAAATGGTATATTTACAACAAAATTTTAAAACCTGGTCATTTACAACAGAAAAAACTATATTCGCAACAGGAAGTGCTATATTTACAACAAAATTTAAAATTTGTCATTCACAATAGAAAAAGTTATATTTACAACAAAATTTAAAAACATGGATTTTGTTTCAATACAAATAATATCAAGGACTTTTTTTATATGTAAATTTCTATTAGGACTTTTTTGCTATTTTTTATGGTCCTTGGGACCTGGCTGTCATTTTCCCTAATTTATTTACTATGGTAATGATGATTACCAAAAAATTGATAATACTCATTCGTACCTCCTCCGTTGTGAATACTTATTACTACCCCATTGCATGGTTGAACAAATCCAATTTACGTTTTAGTCTCATTTGTTTTTGTTTCACTTGTCTCATTTCACCCGCCAAGCCACAACCACTGCCACCACTACCTCCTACTCCTCCATTGCTGTCATCGCCACCGCCACCGGTGTCGCCATGACACTTGCTGCCACTTGCCACTAGCTACGCACTACTACAAAATAGGGCTACGGCGTCCTATTTTTTACACATTTAACGTCCTTTTTTTGCGGGACGCCTATCTGGGGGGCGTAGTAGGGAAAACTTACGGCGTCTAATTTTTTAATTAGACGCCATAAGTTCAAACTTAAGACGTCCTATATTAATATTTAGACGCCTTAAGTATGGCAGAATAGGCCTTGTAGGCCATACTTACGACGTCTAATTCCTAGAATTAGACGCCGTAAGTGGACTTACGGAGTCTAATTCCAGGAATTAGACGCCGTAAGTTGACTTACGGAGTCTAATTCCAGGAATTAGACGCCGTAAGTTGACTTACGGAGTCTAATTCCGAGAATTAGACGCAGAAGTAAGTCTTGCACTTCACGAGTCTAATTCACGGAATTAGACTCGTAAGTCTCTAATTCATTAAATTAAAACTACAATAACACAACACAACAACATCCACCACTTAATATCAATAGAAATCAAAAGAGCATCTGATAAGAAATAGGCCAAGGTTCGATCATCAACCAATATGTGCTTGTTTCTAGCAAGCATGTGACAAAGGGTGTGAGATACTCTCCGAAACTCAAAAGAAAAGGAAAGCGGGTATCAAAAGTGACATCCTTCCAAGATTGAAATGTTATCCATCATAAACCACATTCAATTCAAATCAATAACCACCCATAGTTTGCCTCTTTGGTGGCATAAAATAAGTTAAAAGGAACAAGACCAGCAACAAGAGCGTTCACAGAGCAAACTCATATTGGGAAGAGTGGATTACAAAATATTATAAAGGATTAAATACTACCTTCCAGAGTTCTTTTTTCGCTTCAGGTTCTTCTGCAAATACAAAACCTGAGCCACTGTGTTGAGAAACAATTCTCGAAGAATTTCGTTTGTTCATGAGCATATGCCTCGAAAAATATATAATAGTAAGTCAGCGATTAGGTATATCAATTACTTTTAAACTTGAGAAGCATTTATTAGAAACAAAAATACCATCTTTGAAGGCAATGCGAATAATAAATGTAAGGGATTTTATTACTTGGTTTTATATTCTTTATTTTTCGTCGTGACATATAATGAGACCCATGTAAAGGTTACTACTATCTTGTTGCGAATTGCAGTAACATAGAAATAGTTACCTAATAACAAAAAACAAAAAAAGCTGTTAACTCAAAGCGATACCCAGGGTATAAAGGTTCATTTTCTACAAACTATTGTGTCACAACTATAATAAAAAGTGTACTTCATAAAAAATTATTTTAATGTATACAAAATATAAAATAAAGATATATAATCTCTCAACTTTCAATTTTTTAAAGAAATAATTTTTATTTTAAAATGCTGAGTTGAAAATTTAAAATCTAAATAATTAAAACTACATGCAAACACAAGGTAAATCTTATAACAGTGATGCGTACCCATATAAGTCAAACATACCTAATAAATAACCAGGAATAGTTAGTCTTGCTATGTAGAAAATGTTTTTGGGTCAACACTGGGACTGTTGTTCCTATCATTCATTCGCTTTTTCATGCAACTGGTTATTTTCGCTCAAGTGCTCCATCAACTCATCTGCAGCTGTAGTAGTGTAGTAGTGACTTGAAAAGAGATTGCTAATAATTAGTACAATAGTGCTTAAGATGTTTGAACCAAGAGAATCAGGAAAAAAATTCTAAATTAAAAGTACTAAATAAAGAAATAATTTTGCAGAAATCAGCTGCTATTACTAACTATTAGACACAGCTCAGTGCAATTAACTATTTTGCATCACACTATTAAAAATCATATGCCAAAACTAAAGAGCAAAAACACAAGTTAGAGTCAAAAACCAGGAATCGAATAACAAAAGGAAGGTGTTTGCAAGACCTCATAAACATGAGTTTTAGGAGCCATTTTATATAGACTGAACTTGAAAATGTATTGCAAATTCTTCGGTAAACTCATTACCATAAATTTATAATTGCAGTCTTCAGAAACTTAAAGAAAGGAATCTAAGTGAAAAGCATAAAGAAGATACATACCAGACATAAAATTCATAAACTTAACTTCTTGAGATTTATTTATCGATCAAACTCAGAGAGTTTCTTCGCCTGGAACAAGAAAGAAAATTATAAATCAATAACAAAACCAAACGCATGTTTGTTTGCTGCATCATTCACCAGATGAAATTTCAATTTTATTCACCTATGTTCATCTCAAAGCTTTAATTCACACCCGAATGCAATGTTCCAAAGATTATCTTAACCAACGACTGAATATTTTAGAAAAACAAAATTTGAACATCAAATTCAGATACCTCAAAAATCTTTTCTTAAAGCTTTGAGGTTATTTAACTCTAAATGACAAAAAGACAGTGAATGTGAGGTTGCAAAACTAGGAACTTCAGAGTTAGCATCAACAAAGGGAATGAGAGACACCTTTAGCTTGGTATACTTGTCACAGAGCTTAGAGTACGGGCTTCCATTTATGAAATGTTAGCTGCGGCTGCTCTTGTTGTGGAAGAAACCCAAAGTAGCTGGGATCAGAGTATTAGTCAGGCACCAATGACATTTCAATGAGTAAGCATCAGTGAGTAGCTGTAGCAGTTTTCTTTGGTCCCACACAAAATTAGCAACACAATTAAATTCATAGATATCTTAAATTTGTAATGAGCTTTGAGAAATGGGAAATAGAAGAAAGCCCATAACAATCCAAAATAAAGCATGGTAAGTCAGAAACTACAAAAATGTAGTCAACTGCAGAAAAAACTTCCAAGTCCAACCCTCAAAGCTTGAAGAACAGACTTATGTGCTTTGAGTTAGGTCAAAAATTATTCCAACATAACATCCAACTAGTAGGTTCCATTGCACACACATTGAGTATGCGCAATAATCACCCAACTAACTAGCATAATATCCTCCAAATGGGCCGACTCATTCGACAAAAGGCTACATATGCCAATTGATTATATTGTCATTTTATGCTTATGCCATTTATATTTTTGAGTATGGAAAATTCATGTTTTAGTTTTCAGCAATTCTGTAAACATGGTAGTACTGTGGGCAAACATGGCAGTCCAAGTCAGCTATTGCTGCCATTTAGGTTCCTAACTCCCTGTGGATAATTTTTTTTTTTAAAGCCATGCATTCCTATACTATACAAAGTTTCAATCTCCATGTTTAGAAAACGTGATGTCCCTATAGTTTCTGGTTGCTGCTGCTGTAGACAAACAGTTTTATAAAGAGGAAAACATGGCAGGAATAACTGATTTGGCAGCCAAATTACATTACAATATGGAAAAGAGAACATATGGTGAGTACAACGTGAGATTGAGGAGCTTCTTTGACAAACACCCGTTAAGAATAGGAAATAAAACCTGGCTTCAAGAGAGAGAGAGGCTTCTGTGCGTGAGGACACTAAGAGCCGTTGTGCTTCGCAGATGTTGTCCACCGATGAGAAAGGTTGAGGATTGAGGTTGCTAGGCTTCACCGTTCAAGAGATTCAAGGGTAAATCATTGTACACATTTGAGAACAAGTTTGTAGTCCCACACTTTTAACAGAGCTTCTCCCGAAACAATTCAGTGGACAAGCCAATCACCATCACATGCAGAGTTACCAATCAACAAATAGTCATTCAGAAGCATTCATCTAAATGAGCCCACACCACAAAAACCTAATAGACCATAGATCCAGTTAATAATCAGCAAAGAAACAGATTGACGAACCACCATAACAACAAATAACTTCACATACCTCAGATTGATGAGCCCAAACGACCTACACAGCATTCGTCTTCTCTATGAACAAACTAATTTAGGAGAAAAGGTCTTTGTATGGAGACGAAGAGCCTGTAATCGTTCGAGCTAAGGCGGTTCGGAGCCCGATTTCACCTTTGCACAACGCTTCCATCGTCTCAAACCAACTTAGAGCATACTGGGGAGTTTAGTGGAGGCCTCTGGAAAAGGAAAACACATCAAGAAACAGAAGTGACCTAATCAATCGATAATGAAGGAACCCTAGACTAGGAGATCTGGAAGAGGAGAGAGTACCTTTTCGTCGACTTGACTGTGGAACGCATAAGACGTTAGAGAGCACACCGACGGTGGGAGAGGGGAAGTCGGACGGAGTGGTGGCTAGAGACGGAAGAAGGAGGGCACGCGACTTGGAGGGAAAGACGATGGAGAAGATGCTACACTCTCTCCGTCTGCTCGTAATGATCGTTCGCTCACTCACCCTGGAAAAAATTAACCCGATGAAATATTATCTTTTTGGCGTCTAATTACCTTACTTAGACGTCAAAAGGCCCAGTTACGGAGTCTAATAGTATATTTAGACGCTAAAAAGCCCATTTGCCTCCGCCTTTCCTTTTCTTTGGGCCACGTTTGGCGTCCTAATATATTTTAGGACGTTTTAAGTACACTTTATGCGTCCTAGAAAATATTAGGACGCCTAATATATCAAATTTTCTCTAAATAATTACAAAAATGCCACCGCGTTTTTTTTACTTCCTTCTTTTAAATTAGGACGCCAATTAGGGAAGTAAAAGCTACTTTTTGTAGTAGTGACGTCCTCCTCCATCATTGTTGTTGTCACCACTTGCCATCACCACCATTAATTGCCTCCTTTTCCACTACAGCCACCACCCTTGCTATCGCCACTTCTATCGTTGTCGTTGTCACCCCCATGACAGTTGTTGCCATCACCACTGCCTCCTCCTTCACTGTTGTCGCTTTCACCACATGCCATTGACACAACCATCACCGCTACACCACCATTAACGTTGCCTCCACAACCATTGCTAGTTGTAACATCCTAATTTTTTTTATTTTAGGATTTAACTATAATTATAGAAATAACATGAGAATTAAACAATGGAAGTTGGCCAAATGATTAAAATTAATTATTGGAAAATTAAGAATTATTTCCCTTGTAATATTTGGAAATTGAAATTATGGAAAATAATGACAAGAGATGAAATTTTGGAGCCCATCTAATCAAATAACTCATAAGCCCAATTCCTTTTACCTTAATTCACTAATCATTTGGCCCAACACTCATGCTTCCCACGTGCAATTCTCATGCACAACACCTTGCTATCCCAGACAAAGTATATACTCCCTAAATTCATTATTTACTTTGGCCCACATTCCTAACAAAGCCATTCAACACCCAAACCAATTCATTCACCCATGTATCACTTGGCCAGATCATATACGTAACCTGCACGGTGCCATTCCTCTGATTCATACTCTGCTGAAACACGGCATCACAGAGTGAGATAACGGTAGCGCTAATCACGGGATCTTACCATACCTCTCGAGCCCAGCACTGTGTAATACCCCTTCGGTCCGTTCTTGTCCGTTCTCAGACTGGACCCTTAAGTTTATTTAAGGTGTTGCCTTGGCTCTCATTCACCTTGCTTCATCCTAAGTTGAGTCCAAGAAAAGAGTGAGAAAGGGGGAGAGAGAGAGAGTTGGAACTGAGTAAGTGTGTGCTCTGTTTTTGAAACTGGAGAACAGAGAGAGAGAGAGAGAGATGCAAACCGAGATTGTATTGTTCATCTTTCCTCTGCAAAACGTTGTTTGAAACAGGGAATTGTGGTGTTGACGGTGACCCCGTCGTGCAAGCTAAAGCGTGAGTAAGCTTCGGGTCTCTTTTCCCCTTAGTTCTATGATTTTTTTTCCCAGCGCTAGATTCTAAAATAAGCTTAGGAAATGAAACAATGATCCTCTGTTGAAGAAAACCGAAAACAGGGAGTTGGATTATATATATATGTTTAGGCGTGAGACATGTAGTTTGCTGTTGGAAACCTTTAACTGATACACATGTATATAACTTAAATATATATAGCTTTGTGTACATATATATATAAAGTGAAGGAAGAAGCTTGTATAAACACAAAGTTGTTACCTGGAAGGGATAGAAGAAAGAAAAAAAAATGGACTCTATATATATATATGTAAGGTCTTTAAACATGGGTTAGTGTTTAAAAAAAAAAAAAAAAGACTATTTTGTTGGCGCACACACAACCACGACGCCGCACTTGTATATATATTAGTGTTGAATGTTGAGTCGCTGCATGGGAACAATGGAAGAAAAGAAAAAAAAAAGTGTTGATGTTCATGAAATGATAAAAGAAAGAAGAAAGAAAAAAAAACTGCACATGGTGTATATATATATATATATATATATATAAATTTTAGAAAGGAATAAGAAAGAGTTATACTTCTGAACTGAGTCGTTGCATTTGGAAGGGAAAGAGAATAAAACTCTACTAACACATACATATATATTTGCTGTCATTAGTTCAGAGAACCAAGAGGAAAACGTTACCATCTTCTATGCATATAATTATCGCTGATTTTGGAAGGGGAAAAAGAAAAGGGAAGCTTTTGTTTTATATGTGTGGTGTGCAAACCTATTGATCTATCTGCATGATTAATACTCACGTGGTGGTTAGTATTATAGAACCCCCAGCGTAACTGTTCATATGTATATATATATCATAATAAAATATATTTTTATGTTGTTAATATTTATTTAAACTCCTAATTTAAAGCATGGAAATAAGCTCTGAAATTTTAAATTAATTGTAGAGTAATAATAATAATAAATAAATAAATAGTGATAAATAATATTAAAATTTGTATTTCTTTTAGTTATAGGAAATTATAAGCTTTAATTGTGATAATGTAGAGCCTTCTTGTAAGCGGTGACGGGGCGTGTTGTGTTCCTCGAGCTAAGGTTAAGCTTGGAATTGAGGTAACCAGGGTTAATTTATTTTATATGCTTGTTTTGGGGTGTAAGGTATTTTCTAAGCCTTACTTTCATATATACTATTTGTATGTGTTTTGAAAAATTATGTGTATGTTTGAATATGAAATTATTTCGGTGAAGCGAGTGTATTTTTCCAATCTATGTATTTAAGTAAATACTATTATTGGGGTTGTTATTGTTGTGATGGTTGAAATGCTTGTTGTGAATTGATATACTTGGAATAATAAATTACTAAAAAGTTGTTGAAAAATTTTAGTGTTATATTATTTCTTGTTGTGGGTTTGTGTTGGGTTGTGTGGAAGAGATTAAGGGTGAACTTGTGCAGGCTCTCTCAAATCCTGGCCGGATCTTGAGTTGAGTGTTATAGGCGGACACCTCCTGTTACGGTATTACGTTGGTGACATGGGAGGGGACGGTATTCTTGAAGTGACTAGCTAACCTTGGCCGGGTATACTAGCACCGATAGGTGTACCACGTCCGAAGATATAAGGAGGAGCGGGATGGATGAGTGGGGATGAGTTTAATTGTTAATTATTATGTATTATTCTGTTTGTAATTGTGCTGAATTAAGGATTTCGTAGTGGTTTGTGGGCGAGTGTTGTGCCCCGAACCCGACATATATGTTACCGAGTTTGTGGGCGGAGTTTGTGCCACTGGACTCGGGTTTGTGGGCGAGTGTTGTGCCACAGAACGACATGTATGTTATCGAGTTTGTGGGCGGAGTTTGTGCCTGGACTCCGGAGTTTGTGGGCGAGTGTTGTGCCACTGAACCCGACATGTATGTTATCAAAAGGAAAAGTATTCTCCATTATCGCTTGTTAAATATTATAATTATATTAATAAACACGCTTATCGACTTGCAATCCTTTCCTGCATATTTGATAAATTTACTTGATTCATGGGGACTTTATGTCTCACCCGTTATTATTAAATTTTTCGGCGAATCCTCTAATCTTAGTAGAGGACAAGGGAAGCGACCAAAGGCATAGACGTCATGAAATTTACAGGCCTCTTGTTGGTAATAGTGTTGTATTGATTTATATATTGCCATCATAGGGCCTCATATTTCTAAAATCTGCATTAACTATTTTTGGATGATTGTTTATTTTCCGAAGGCCTTATTTTGTACACTATCATATTATGGTGGATCCATAATCATATCTTGTGCGAAAGTTGTTTTTGTATAGACACTTTGTTGTGGGGTTAGGGTTATAAGACTCGTGGGCTATGTGTTCTTCTATTCGATATTTGTGCCCAGAGTCGTGGATTTATTTGTGGTGGGTTTGTGGGAAAAATTTGTACCCTAGACCCAAGGTGTGTTGTCTTGAAAGGAGAAGGGTTTCCATAATTACCTATTAATCCGGTTTTATGAACACATTATGGTTACTTGTTGATTTGTTAGAAAGGGTCTTTTCAATTGCTATCAAACGATTCTCGGCAAGGTAGTGTGACAATAATGATGAAGCAATGCGATGACTCTTAACCATTTTTTCTACAAATATTATATTAAGGGTAAAATAGACTTTGTCTAATATTTTAATTTTAAATAATTATTAAAAAAATAACTCACTGCACCATGCATAAAAATCAAACCAAATACTAGCTCTATAATTAATATCATCGCATTGTATTGCACTACACTTCAAGGGACAATGAGATCAAACCAAATGGACCTTAAAGCATGCGTATATAAATTTATAATTTTTTGGTGAAAATAGTGGGACTAAGTCCAAATAAAGCTCATTTAACAATTGAAAAAAATTCATGTAAACAAATTTTATTTGCTAGACACATGGTGCAAGGATCCTTATATTGAAGGTAATTATATTTGAGACACTGTTACTTGCCTGTAAGTCACTAAATGTGAACATTTCTTCTCGTAGGTATTTAAACTTTGTTCACCACGTTGTGAGGAAATAACTTTTTTTGCTAGACCCAACCCCCATTAGTTCTTTATAAATACTTTTTTTTTTCCTTAAGCACAAATATCCTCCTATTGAAGATAATTTTATTCAAGATACGGTCAAACACTAAATATACACATATATCTCACTAAAAAATTGAACTTTGGTTCGGGATTACTCAATCTAAGAACATACCATTAGAGAGGATTTAGGGCCCGTTTGGTTCAGGGAACATTTAAGGAGGGAAATGAACTTAAAGAAGGGAAAGGAACTTAAAGGAAGGGAAGGGAAGATTGAGAGGGAACTTTAAAAAGTTGAGCTGTTTGGTAGACATGAGAATTTAAGTAAGTTGAGGGAAGATAAACTGTTTGGTAAGAAGAATTGGGTGTTGGTTAAGTGGGGAGGTTAGGTAAAATCCCCTTAATGCCCCTAGGAAAAAAACCCAATAACGTTTTTTTTTCTTCGTCTGCCCAATTCTACCAAACAGAGCGGAGTCGAACATAGGAGCTTCAAGACAAGAATAACCAAACCGACCTCTTTGAAAGTGGCTACGAGAATCGATAAAGTTGAGGTAAATGCGGAAACTATCGAGTTTGGGAAGAAAACAATATCTTTGGAGAAGTTGACAAGTCCATGATTATAGTTGATAAGTGAGCAACTTAATAAACACTGAGGTATAAAAAATTGCAACCAGACGTTGAAGGGATCAGTGAACAATGAATTCAGTTGCTGTTTTGACGAGAAAAATCAAAAATTGAAATTACTCAATGCTAAAACCTTTAAACTGTAAAGTGGACAAAATAAATTACTACAGGTAAACCAACAAAATATCAAACTCAACCAAATAGTGTGCAGTCTCTAAGTAATGGAAAATTGAATTGTTTATTTTGAAGTTCGAACGTAAGTTTGAAGTTCGAACTTACAAACTTTATGAGCACGCACGTTTGAACGCATTATCTGACAGAAGGGCATATCAGCGAGAAAAACAAGAAACGCAAAGTTCAAATAACCATGGAAACATAAAATTTGCCAACCATTCATGGACAACAAAAACCAACGAGCTCGAAGTCGAAGCATTCGAAAAAGTTGGTTTTGGCATTACCCCATAAATAATCACACAAAAAAAAGACCCTAATTAGAAGATAAGTTTTCCTTTTTTCCTAAACTAAAAAGTTGAAGTTTTTAATATGAGAGAAAGAACAAGATGAAGAAGAAGAAAAAGAAGAAACAATAGTAATTTCAGGAAACAAACAACAGATTAAAGAATGAAGGAAGGAAGAAGAAGAAACTTTAATTAGTGAGAAGAATGAGAATCAAAAGGAAAAAGAGGAGGAGGAGGAGGAGGAGGAGGAGGAGGTTCCTTTCTACCGGAGTCAGGTCAGCTCGCATCTCAAACAACACTTCTTGATGGAGCTGAGGTTCTCAAACTTCTTTTTGCCTCCTTCTTCTTCCAGCTCGAAACTCGATCATGGTTTATAATTTGAGAGGGGCGTTTTAGTCATAATATTTCACTTTCCTGGGCGCTTTTCAGATCCCGCCACTTTTTGATGGAACTTAAGTTCCCACATATATGGGAGCTTGGACATTGACGGGAATCTGAGTTCTCTGGAATAGGGCACGCCAAACATGATTTTGGCGTGGGAACTGTGTTAAGTTCCCGTAACCTCTGCTGAGTTCTCTAAACCAAACGGGCCCTTAATGGGCCTCTCTTTTCCTAGACTGTTAAAATTATAGGCCTCAGCTCAGGCCCGTCTGTCCCTTTTGTGATAAAAAATTAATTTAAGAAAACTATCCACTCCTTCGGCCATTTGAACGATAGAATCTATGGTTCTCAAAAAGGAAATTCTATCAAATCCCACCAGTTTTGCATGTGTGCACATTAGGTGCCTATAATTATGTCCCTAATTATGTGATCATACTTCTATTAGAGGTATGAGCATATTTTTTTATATATTGTATTTATTTATATTTAAATTATATACTACCTCCGTCCCTAATTATAAGAGCAATTTAACCGATTTTGGGAGAATTAAGGAGAGGAGTTAAATTAGTTAATTTTACTCATTTTCCTAAAATGTCCTTATATAAATTTAAAATAACACAAGTTGCCCTAATTATAAGTATTTCTAATTTGTCTTACGTTAGATATCCATGACATATTAGTTTATATATGTATATTAGTTGCTTTTTATATAGCCATGTGTATACATATAGATCTAATTTTCTTTTCACACGCTTTCTAATTGAAATAATGTCTTGCTATATAAACATACATGTGTGTATATATATGTGTATACATATAGATCTATCTACATACATAGAGACACACACCCATATATCTACACACACATATATGTTTATATATGTGTGTGTGTGTTCACACATATATATCTACACATATATATTGACACACATAAACACAAACACACATATATATGTAAACACACATATATATAATGCTCCTAATAATAAGTATAAATAGGGGTATTATAGGAAAAAAATTTACAAAAATTAAAACTTGCTCTTATAATTAGGACCAAAACCAACTCCAAAATTTGCTCCTATAATTAGGGACGGAGGGAGTACTACTTTTGGAAATTTTTTTTGCACCTACTATATCAAATTAATGAGCTTCCAATTCTGCATTTATCTGTAACGCCAGTATCATGGAAAGTAATTAATTTTGAGATACTGGGTGCAAAAAAAAATTTCAGAAAGCAGCATATAATTTAAATCTAAATAAATACAATATATATATATATAAAATATACTCATATGAGCACATAATTGGACACATAAGTATGTGCACCTAATATGCATTCTTTTGCATCCAAGTGATAAGTCACCACCGTCACAAGAGGAATAGGTGATATTATTATTATTTTTTAATGGTTAAAGTATACTTTTAGTTCTTTAAATTTCATTTAAGTCATATTTTTGATTCCTTATCTTTATAAAGTATATTTTTTGTCCTAAAAATCTAACACCGTCAATATTGCAAACGGAAAACGTTGACACGACAAACTCAAGTAATGATTAATAGTGTTAAATTACACACATTTTATGTATTCTTCAATTTACTCAAATTTTAAATTTAAGCTTAATAACATTTAATTACATAGTTATCACTTAAGTTTACACTGTTATCACTTGATTTTATGTTTTTCATTAGTAAAATTAATGGTGTTAGAATTATAGGATTAAAAATATACTTTATAAAGTTGAGGAACAAAAAATATACCTCATGTAAACTTAAATGACTGTATACTTTAATCTTTTTTTATTAGAAAACCACAAATAGTCTTGGGCCTTGGGCCCTGTTTGAATAATAACAGCCGAGGAAAAAAAAAACAAATCAGATAAAGACAAAAGTTTACCATTTGGTCTATCTTCATGAGTCAGCTCTACGTGGTCCATCTGAAAATGTCAGCTCCGTATCCGCCTCATTAATATGTTGAGATTAGCAAACTAGGAAACGATCAAAATAAAAAACCATTTGACAGAGACGAGCCAAGTTCTATCTCTTTCACTTCACTTTGCCTTCTCCTTCTTCACTGTGCTCCCGCAATCATCAACGATGATCAGGTTTATTGTAAACAGAGGAGTGCAAGCTTCGACTTCGCGGAAGTCTCTTGCCTTTTTCAGCCTCTCACGGTAACTGTTCCGTTCACAAATTGGTCTTGAACATTTCTGCTAACTTTTTCTGGGTTGTTTCGTTTGTGATGCGTGGATGAATTGGTCCCAAGCTTCCTTTGCATCAATTCCTAAATTTTCCTGTGGATTGTTAAAATTTTGATTGTTTCCACATCGGTGTTGTCTTTGATTGCAGATCCTATTTTTTTAATAATGTTCATAGGGATAAAACTAGGTCCAATGTATGATTGCTAATACTTTTTCTTCCGTCGAAGGCTGAAGGTTATAAATTGGCTTTTAAAAATTGGTAGTTGTCAGAGGGAAAACTTGTGCTGCAGAACATATTTAAATGAGTGTTGGCGATCACCTGAGAATATTTGTAATGATGGAAGATATGAAAATGAAATTATATACAAAAAATATTTTTTAAAGTAAAAACAAAAGAATCAGAAATTAGATGGTTTAGGGATAAAAAAAAGTATGTTAGATTGCAGGAAACTAATAACATAATGTGATTACGCAATTTGTAAAATAACCAAGTCTATCTATTCAGTGAGTAGTTGATAAATATTTATTTATTGCAGATAGAAAATTGCTCTTTTGGCAGGATGAAATTTAGATTGTGCCTTTTTCGGTACTGGCCTTTGAAGCCTTTCTATCTGCTGAAACTGAGTACGCAGTTCAGTTTTTAAAAGCCCAAACACAATTTGTGCGAATTTCTTTGCCAAAAACTGAGTGCAAGAAATAGAAATTACTATATTGTGTCCAACACAACGATTTATGTGGAAAAGAAAAAAGAAAGAAAGAAGAAACATTGGCTTCACCTGATGATACTTTATCACTAAGCTTGGTATGATAAGATATTATTAAATCATATACAACTTTTTAATGCATTTCATACTGTTTATTTTTAATTGTTTTTATATGTTATTTTATATCTCTTGAACAATTTATTCTTTACTTTTTGATACAATTCTTACTATGGTAATTGAATACGAAATTGATTGATGATTAGCAGGTCTGCTCATTCATCATTTGCAACTGTTGAAGCTGAAGAGATATCAGGTTCTAGACCTGCTGAAGTTCACAACTTGGGTAGGTTCTGTTGCCTCCAACACATGACTTGTTTACATATAATCCTTAGTTCCCTTACAAATTTTACAACACTTTGAGTAAATTTGTGCAAAAAAAAAAAACAGAGCATTGGACTAGGTGAGGAAAAACAAGGAGACAATAATAAAGCTTACACAAGAGTTTTGAGCTTTGAAACAGATATACTGTATCGTTTGATTCCCTCTTGTACTTAGAAAGACTGAATGACACATAATGCTTTTAGCATAGTTTAGTGAATGAGCTCATTTGTTTTTCATTATACTTATTGCTTCATTCTAGGATGGAGATTGTTTTGATTGTATTTTCTCCACTTTCAGTGCAGGGTAAATGGATTGGATCCTCGAAGTGGAACACTATTGTGGATCCCTTAAACGGAGAGCCCTTTATTAAAGTTGCTGATGTTGATGAAACAGGCATTCAGGTCTTCGTGATGAATTATCTGTTGACTTACTTATTTTTTCCTCTAAATCATGTAAAATTTCTGCCTTTTGAAAATATGCCTATGTTATGGATGTAACACTTGTCCTACTTCTCACTCTTCAAATATTAAAGTGACCAAGGCATAATACATGTCATTTGGAAATGTGAGTTTGAAAACCTAACCCCCCCCCCCTATCTGAGTACTCTCTAACTTCAAATGGGAAGGACGGACAACTTTAAAATAAAAGCTTTAGATGAATGGGTGAAATTCTGCGATATTTGTGAAATAACAGTCTAGACTGAATTTTTTCATCTGTTAAAATTCTCAGCCTTTTGTGGAAAGCTTGTACAGCTGTCCAAAACATGGTCTGCACAATCCCTTTAAAGAACCAGAAAGGTATGTTCAGCTTGTCCGTCTTTTTTTTATTCCTCCTCCTCTTAGAAGCAACAAATAAGATAATTCTCTTTTGCATCTATATGTACATGCAAGTGAAAGGAAAAAATGGCACCCCATATGTATGTCTTCGCCTCTTGTTGCTTATTTTATAGGATTAGCCCGCCTTCATTCTTTTGCTGCGAATGAATACATGTAGGCGGATGATCTAGATTATTCTGAAAGTTCTAGTAATCTTTCTGTCAATATTGTCACAATCATTTAGTTACTTTCTGGTTGAAATTGAAACCTGAAGCCATCTTTGGGTGGTTCATATACCTGGCATTTTCACACTGTAGAAATGACTAGCCACTTAATTTTAGGTATTTGATTCATAGGGATGTGTTATCAAACCTTATCTTGTTATCTGTCTGTCTCAATGCTGTCTAAAAATGGTGTTGCACTATAAATTGTTTTGCAGATATCTTTTGTATGGAGAAATATCTGCTAAGGCAGCTCACATGCTATCACTTCCAAAGGTATGGATCAAGAAAGGGAATTTTATTTCCATTTCTTTTTCCTTTCCCCCTCGACATCATCGCTATTTGCTATGAATTATGTGTTACACACCGCCCCCTGTTTGTTTACAAGATTTTACTTTTTCTTTTAATTGTAACACTCAAATTTGTTGCATTAACATTTATGCATTCACCCTGTTCAATTCTCAGGTTTCAGACTTCTTTACAAGGCTAATACAACGGGTTTCTCCAAAGAGTTATGCACAGGCTCATGCAGAAGTTTATGTAACTTGGAAGTTTCTAGAGAATTTTTCTGGAGATCAGGTACATCAAAGCTTATGTTACTAAAATCCTAAGTGGAAGTGTGGCATCCTCTGATATGGAATAACCTGAATTAAGGAATCTTAAATTGTTGGTTCTCTTTTGATCAGCGTATAGATAATCAATTGAAGAACAATTAGTTTGGCAGACCCTATGTCTAGTTATTTGGAACCTATATGTCTTCTGATTTCACTAGTAAATCAATTGAAGAATGTCATGTGATTTCTTAGCTTATTCATTTTTGGAAATTCTTGGCAGGTTCGTTTCTTGGCAAGGTCTTTTGCAGTGCCTGGAAATCACCTTGGACAGCAAAGTCATGGTTTTCGCTGGCCATATGGCCGGGTAAGTTGTTTTTTTATTAACATAAATAAACTCTATTTTATGGCTGGCTGCTGTCCGTGACTGAATAGAAGTTCCTAATGTCCTATTAGTGTGACTTTATCATTAAATAGGAATAAAAGAATAATATGTCTTCTGATGTGCACTGGATTATGTTTAGATTAGTGGTGCCATACGGAGATGTCATACAGTTTATCCTTGAACCTCAGGTTAAGTGGATCTGCGGATTACTTTGTATGACCTTGCCCTTTCCTCCCAAAAAAAAAAAAAATCTAAATAGTATTTGTGTCTGCAGGTGGCACTTATTACTCCTTTTAATTTTCCCTTAGAGATACCAGTCCTTCAGTTAATGGGAGCTCTTTACATGGGCAACAAACCAGTCCTTAAAGTCGACAGTAAGGTGTGTATTTATGGCTTTATAGCGGGCAGATTTAATATATAAGGAAATTACTTCTAACATTGTTTTATGGTCAGTTTATAGAAAGATTATAGTATAGAATGCAATTGTTATTTGAACTATTGATTGAAATTATTTTAGGTGAGCATCGTCATGGACCAAATGCTACGTCTGCTTCATTGTTGCGGGTTGCCTGTTAATGATGTTGACTTCATAAATTCTGATGGGAAGACGATGAACAAGCTATTGTTAGAGGTAGGCTTTTTAATATCTCCTTTTGCATTCAGCACTTGATTCTTGGTGATGTGGTTCCTAAAATTACTCCTGAAACATTCTTAGTTTACTTTTTGATTATGTTTTAGTGTTAAATACATGTATTCAGCAAAATAGCCTTGTCCCTTGTGGAGGAGGAGTGCCTCCTTACAAGAAAGAAAGAAAAAAGGAAATATTTATCTTTACCGACTAATTGCTACTTTGTTCATTTACTATCTTATCGTCCCAGTCTTCTTCTGAATCTGTTTGTGGCTACACATATATTTTCTGCAACATGATATTAAATGATGTGGTAACTGGTAACTTCTATACAGGCAAAACCTCGAATGACCCTTTTCACTGGTAGCTCAAGAGTGGCTGAAAAGTTGGCTGGTGATTTAAAGGGTCGCATTAAATTGGAAGATGCTGGATTTGACTGGAAAATACTAGGTCCTGATGTCCAAGAGGTTCCGTATATCTATCTGTGCATGTGTATTTGTATAGTAGGCTTCAGAAAGCGCTGGCACAACAAGCAATTATATAATATCTTCTCTTTTGTTTCTTCAATGCAGGAAGACTATGTTGCCTGGGTCTGTGACCAGGATGCATATGCATGCAGTGGCCAGAAGTGCTCAGCACAATCATTGTTATTTATTCATGAGGTTGGTAAATTCCCTTCTCTTCAAGGATGAAGTTGCGTTTGTTATTCTGTCATTTATTATGCTTTGAGATTTTCATGTTCTTATTTTAATAATAATAATACCCTCACAGAGTTTTACATTTTCCTTGCACAGAACTGGTCTAAAGATTCACTGATATCTAAGTTGAAAGATCTTGCTGAGAGAAGAAAGCTAGAAGACTTGACCATTGGTCCAGTCCTTACTGTAAGTGTGCCTGTCTAGATATTTTTCCACCTGTTTCCATGTATATCGGTCTAAATTATTAAAAACAAAACCTTTTGGATGCCAGTAACAACTGTTTATAATATGTGCTTAATTGCATTTGCAGCAAAATAGTTACTTTTTCAAGAGACCTGTTGTTGCTTAGCTTTTCTCTGATGATGGTGATAATATGTACTAGATTCATTGTCAGATTCTTCATTTCTCTTTACTCATTTGTTACAGGTAACAACTGAAGCAATGCTAGAGCACAAGAATAACTTACTTCAGATACCAGGTTCGAAGCTGTTATTTGGGGGCCAACCTTTAGAGAAACATACAATTCCTTCGATATATGGTGCTATAAAACCAACTGCCATTTATATTCCTCTTGAGGAAATTGTGAAGGAAAAAAACTATGAGCTTGTTACAAAAGAAATTTTTGGCCCTTTCCAGGTAAGGCTAGGGAGTTTCTTATGAGTACAATCTTTCAGGATCTTTGATATTATTTTGCCTTTTTTGTGAGGCATATAACTTTAATGTATGATTCCCAGGTTATCACTGACTATAAAAGCAATCAACTCCCATTGGTACTTGATGCATTGGAAAGAATGGAAGCCCATTTAACAGCTGCTGTAGTTTCAAATGATCCTCACTTTTTACAGGCAAGACTTAAATAAAACCCCTAGTTCTCTGGTTTTACAGGCATAAGATTCTCTCAAATCTTACTTGTTCTGAACATAAAAAAAAAAAAAAAACAGGTTATCTTGTCTATAAAAACATTGCTTCATAGTTCATAGCTGTGGTCATTTATATGAATTTGCAGGAAGTCATTGGCAAAACAGTAAATGGGACTACTTATGCTGGTCTAAGAGGAAGAACTACTGGGGCTCCTCAGAACCACTGGTAACAATTTAAGATTCTGTTTTTCTTATGAACAATAACACTCTTGATCCTAAAAAATTTGACATAAACAATAATGTTGCAACAGGTTTGGACCTGCTGGGGATCCTAGAGGCGCAGGAATTGGAACCCCAGAGGCAATAAGGCTTGTCTGGTCTTGCC
>JAMWYP010000850.1:0-27356 GCA_025563575.1 Acacia pycnantha | reverse complement strand
TAATCTTTCGTCAGTATACATTTTGGGTAAGTAATACCCATATAATCCATGTCTAGGAAATTCATTACAACTGGTGGAGGCCTATCTAAGATTACTTTATCCTCCTCTAGTATAAGACTATAGTTAGCAATTACATCAGCACAAGTATTACCTTCCTTGAACACATGTACAAACTCAATGCTAGAAAAATGATGAGCAAACTTTGCATACGCTGTACCAGCTAGGTTTCAGCCTCAACACTTACCTGCATATTTCCCAACATACTAACCACAGTAGATGAATCAGATTCAACAATTATTTTGTCAAAACTATAGGTATTAGCCAATTCAAGGCCTGCTAAAACAGCCCACAACTCACTCTTCATCGCGGTACAACTCCCCAGTTTCCTTGCAAAGCCACACCGCCATATGCCTCTGCAATCCCTTATTATTCCCCCACATCCAGCAGCTTTCTTCACTCCCTTTGATACCCCATCCACGTTTAGCTTAAACCAGCCCTCTAGAGGGGCTTTCCATCTAATGGCTATCTCCTTCTTAATACCTTTATTCACCCCAAACTCCTTCCTTGCATTCGTTATTTCAGAAACATACCTGAGAATAAGGCTGACCTTATTATTGGGCAGAGTATAATCTGCTACAAAACAACCCCTATTGCGCCAGCCCCACAAGAACCAACAAGCAACCCCAAATATGAGGTTCCAATCTCCCTCAGTGCGTGCTAAATTCCAGCTCAACCAATCACAGCCCTGCAAACTAGAGAATTCAGCACCAATACAGTAAGGTTTGATTTCCATCCACATCAACCAAGCCACCCTACAATCACGCAATACGTGCATCAGGTCCTCCTGGCTATTGCAGCAATAACAACTTGCTCCTCCCCCCATTATGCGGCTCCTCCGTACCCCTGTTAACAGTCTATTATGCAAGGCCATCCAGAGGAATACTTGTACCCTCCTTGGCCCTTTCCATTTCCAAAGTTTTCCCCAGACCTCCCCATTTAAATCAGGCTCCTTCTTAATGTAACGGTACATGTCAGCAACAACATAGGAATTATGTGCATTCTTTCCCCATCTTACAGAGTCTGATCCACTTTCAGGACTTGGAGGAGGGACGGCCCGTATAAGGTCCATCCCTTCATCATTTACCCGTTCTGAAATACGCCCCATGTCCCAATCGCCTTGCACGCTCACCATTTCCCCTACCCGTGCCATTCTCACCTCCTCTGTAGGCTACAAAACACACTTTGCAAGCAGATTCCTTCCATCGCTTACCCACTTGTCCTCCCAAAAACTAATTACACCTCCATCTCCTACCTCCCAAGAGATATTGTCAACTATTGTTGGCCATAGCCTGACTAGATTCCGCCATAACACAGAGTCAGATTTTAACCCTTTGCACTTTTTAAACAAATCACACTCCCTTCAATATTTTCCACCAAGCACCTGCGAGCATAGATTATTTGGCTTAGCCGCCATATTCCAAGCCCCTCGTCCTAGGAGGGAATCATTCATGATACCCAAGTCCCCCATTCCAAGCCCTCCATTTTTCTTCTCCCTACACAACAACTCCCAGCTCACAACATTTATTTTCCTCTTACCTTTTTCACGGCCCCAAATGAAGTCCCTTTTCATTTTTTCCATTTGAGCTCTCATACCAACTGGAATAGCAGTGTGTTGCATAGTATACACCGCCATTTGATTCGTAACTGATTGCACAAGAGTAAGACGACCCGCAAGTGATAAGGTCTGTTTTTTCCAACAACTAAGTTTGTTCTGCATTTTATCAAGTAAAAATTGGAAATTCCGGTGCACCTCCCTACCCTTGTGTAAGAAAGCCCCCAAATACTTCCCCAAGTCATCATTTCGTTTGAAACCAGCATACATAAAAATTTCCTGCTGGACACATCTGTCAACATTTTTTGAAAAGTAAACACTGGTTTTCTGGAAAATTACCTTCTGCCCTGACATGGCCCCAAACCTCTCCAAAACTCCTGTCACCATACACATTTGATCCATATCTGCTTCACAGATAAGGAGTAAGTCGTCTGCAAATAAAAGGTGAGACACCTCAGCACTACCACGCCCCATTTTAATCGGCTTCCACTGCTTACTAGCCACACAATCAGCCACCATATGTGTTAGTTTCTCCATCCCAAGCACAAACAAGTACGGAGACAAAGGATCTCCTTGCCTCAATCCTCTAGTTGGCGTTAGTTCATTTCTCCTACTGCCATTCCACATAAAGGACAGCTTCATTGAATTCATACAACACCATATTACTTCCCTTACATGTTCATCTAGGTCAATCTCCCTTAACATTTTATCAATAAAAGCCCAATTCATACGATCGTAGGCCTTTTCAAGATCTATCTTGATTACCATATACCATTTTTTCCTTTGGAGTTTGTTCATGGTATGAACTACCTCCTTTGCTATAATTATATTATCATGTATATTTCTCCTAGGGACAAAGCTTGTTTGATGTGGAGATATCAACTTGTCAAGAAAAGGTTTCAGTCTATTAACAATTAGCTTGGCTAAACCCTTGTAAATGACATTACATAGAGCAATTGGTCTGAACTGACTTACTTGTTCTAGTTTGTCAACTTTTGGAATCAGCACCACCAAAGTGTCATTGATTTCACCAATCCTCTTCGGGTTCCTCCACAACTCCTGAATGAAACTTGTTACAGACTTACCCACAATTCCCCAATTCTATTGATAAAACACAGCCGGGAAACCATCTCTACCAGGTGCTTTAAAGCCCCTCATCTGGAAAAAAGCTTGTCTGATTTTCTCTCCCCTTAGCTCCCTCCCAATATTCCTCCATTTTTCCTTTTCTACTTCACCCCACAACTGTCTTGTTTGAAACCATTCCCTTTCACATAAATCTTCACTAAACAGATTGTTGTAGAATACATGGAACATATCCACAATGACCCTTTCATCCTCAATCCACTCACCCCCATCACCTTTGAGCATTGTGATCCGATTTCTTCTACGCCTGGTTATAGTTTTTGAGTGGAAGTATTTTGTATTTTGGTCCCCCTCCTCTATCCATCGTCCTCTCGACTTTTGAAACCATAACACTTCTTCTTGGCGTAAGGTATTTAAAAGCTCCTCTTCTAGTTCCTTCTCAAGTCTGAGTAGAAAAGGATTACATCTCTTAGTGGCACATTGTTGGATGTCATACAATCTATTTAAGAGACGCCTCTTACGGTTTGCAATTTTCCTAAAGACTTCATAATTCCATTTAAGTAAATCTTGCTGTAAGGTTGCAATCTTTGCAGGTGTTTCCTTATTCCCCTGCCAACTATTCAGCATTACATCATCAAAGTAATCGTGCAACTTCCACATAGCTTCATACCTGAACAATCTCGGCCTCTACCCCTTTTGTTCCAGACTTGAGCTTACCAATAAAGGATGGTGATCAGAACAAAGGCGTGGTAGTACTCTCACCTCAGCCTCCTCAAATCTGTCCTGCCAGCTAGTTGAACACAAGCAGCGATCCAGCCTCTTATATACCCTCTCCAACCCCTCCCACTTTGGCCCTTTCCACGTGAATAAGGGGCCTTGAGCATCAATATCAAGGAGCTTGCAGTCTTCAATCCATTCGTTAAATCTACGGCACCGCAAATCATTGACACGACCACCTCCTATCTGCTGCAGAGGTGTTTTAATGTCATTGAAGTCTCCCGCTAGCAGCTATGGCTCAAAAATTCCACTAGCCAGCTGATGAAGATTATCCCACAAGCGAAAGCGTTTTTGTTCATTAGGACTAGCATAAATTGCTGTAAAAAGCATCGCTTCTCCCCCTAATTTAACTTCACAATGAAGGAACTGTTCATCCCTAATTTTGACATCCACTACCATTTCATCAAAGTCCCATAGTAACCAAATGCCACCAGAGAAACCCTCAGCCTCCACCCTTTCTGATTTTTTAAAGACCCAGCTTTTGATAACCTTGGATGCATGGTTACCACTTATCCTTGGTTCCAAAATCACTAACATATCTACCTTATATATGAATTTAAAGTCTCTAATCACAGCAGCAACTCCTTTGCTTGCTGCGCCCCGACAATTCCATATCAAAAACTTAATCATTTTAACCTATATAATCGCAGGACCTATCCCAGAAAACTACCTTATTGGCCTAGTGCAACAGGAGGACATACCTCCTCCATGCTCATGCAGATACCATCTGGTTGCTCCACATTACTGCTGCCAAACCGCAACTCACTTATGTCCCCTTCAGGCTTCGTCGTGTTGTATGAGCACACTCCCCTGGATTGAGGTTCTCATTTCCCTCCATCTGCACTTCCCGCCACGTATGTGGCTCAAGGTTTGACTCTAGAACAACCACAGCCTCATCGTATCCATGATAATTCTCAGCCAACACCTTGTTCCTCCTTTCCAGATTAGATCCCACAGCTGGAGCCTTTTCTTTACTGTCGTTCTCCTTCCTGCTCAGTTGCTCAGCCTGACCCTTGTTACTGGGCTTGCTCGGTTCACTCTCCTTTTTAAGACCACCCATTGTACCCACATATTTTCCTTTGTTGCTCTGCTTTTGTTGTATCCCCTCACTCTGTCCCTTTTTTGTATCAGACTTGCTCAATATTGGCCCCTGGTTATTCACCACTTTCTCAATCACATGCTCATCCTCTTTCTCCACCTGTAGCAGTGCAAACCGTGACCCTGTTTGATGATTCAAAGAACTTGATTCCTGACGCCTTGGCCTTCTAGCTCTCTGGATAGTCTTCCATAGGCCCTTGTCACGTTCTTTTTTCTCTAAATTCTTTTTATGCGCTTCAGCTTCATCCACAACCATCTCATCCATCTTATTGCGCATGTGAAAAGCTTCACATCCTTCCTTCAGGTGTCCAACCCTCCACAATTATTGCACAATTGACCTAGGCTCTCGTAAGCCACGCTTAGCAGTTGCCCTTCAACTTAAACTTAGGCACTAGTGGCTTGTTTAGATCTAGCTCCACACACATCCTCACAACCTTCCCCTAGTCCTCTGTGCCGTATGCACATCAAGCCTAATGGCTTTACCAATAGAGTTCCCCAAGTTCAATAGAAATTTTTTGTCAAAGAAGGGAGCAGGCAAATCAGGAAATCTAACCCAGGCCACTACCGACTCAATCCTCTCAACTTTTGGATTAAAGTCAGGTCTCCACCTACCTACGCTAAGGTATGCATCAGATATCACCCAAGGACCGCCAATCAAAGCCTCCATGTAGTCTCCCCCATGCTGGAAGTTAACAAGGTAGAAGTCATTCTCCAAATCGAACACATCGATTTTGCCTTTTCGCTCCCAGATCTGCTTCAACTTTCTTGCCATGAATCCGTAAGATAGTTGTCTGCCAAGTAATTTTACCCCCAGCGTACAACTGAATGGCTTCATCAGCCTCTCCCTCTCTTTTTCCTCAAATGTGAATTTAGGACATAGAGGATTAGAGTAATCCGCACATACTCCATCACCTGGATTAAGAACTTTTGCGAAATCTGTACCATCACCATAGTCGAGAGCATCGTCGTCCTCATCAGTCTTAGTCCATTTCCACCAGCACTCCTTAGTATTCACATTCTGCAGTAAAGACTCCCGGTATGATTTCGGTGGTTGACCATTTCCATAAGCTTTTATCCAGCCATCATCACGGACGCGAAGAGATTCCCCTCCTGAGAATTCCTCTCCCTCAAAGCGAACTTCTTCTTCCTGCGACTCGTCCCCTCACTCTCATCCCGCAATGGTTCCTCACCCACCCCTCCCTGCATAGCACAGTCGGAGGAGCCACTCATATTCTCCGCCACAGTGGGTGACGGAGCGCACTATTTCCCCCAAATTTGAAGCCCTAGCAGAGCTTCCCAAATATCGCCTTTTCTAATGCAAACTCCTTTTCCTTTTCAATCTTATAAGCCAACTTCTTTATCAACAAACTAGTCTTTATTCGCAGAAATAACAACTTTAATTATATGAAACGAGAACAAAAACTTTTACTAATGATAATTACTATATTGAAAAGTTAGGTTTTCTATCATAAGATTTATGATTAGTCACTTATAAAAAAAAAATTTATTGATATATTTTGAAGTTGTTATTTACTGTGTGTATGAATTAGCTTTTAAATAATAGCTTCTGGAGAAAATTGATAACAATGATTTTAAAGAATAGATTTTGAGTAGAATAAATTTGGTGAAAAAAAAAGATTTTGATAAAATGATACTATCTGGATAATTGTTATCAGAGTCACTTTTTTTTTTTTATGTTCAAATTACAAAAATGGAGATTAGCTTTTGTGATAATTGCATCTAAATGATAAGATTCCATTTCAAAGATTTTTATCATTAAATTTCATAGTAAATACCAATACAATAAATTTGTCTACAAAATCAAAACTATAACATTAATCAACTTTATAAGATGATAAAAATAGCTCAAACATGTATGTATTAATTAATCGTGTAGACTAAAATCATTTTTAAATAGTAATTCTCTAAAATAATATATTTTAAATTGAAATACATAATTTATCCTATAGTTAAATGTTTGAAGGCTTAAAAAAATGGAACCTTTAAAAAATAAGAGTGATGTTTTTTGTAACAAAACTTATAAAATTTAACTAAGGTATGTATAGACATAGTTTTTTTTCATAAGGTAAATTTGTATCCATATCATTTATGTATTGATTAATATGAAAAAAAAATAATAGTACATTGGTTTCAGAGTTTGAGAGAAATTGAAAGACGAAAGAGAAATGGTAAAAGTACAAGGCAGGCAAAAATGCACATGAACCTTAGTCAAGTATGCATCTGATACTATATAGATATTTTAGAGGGTAAAAGTAAAATACACATGTGCTTTACCCCCAGGAGCTCCCAGCACCATATGCTTTTTTCGGGAGCAAAAATACACATGTGGTTACATTTTAGGAGCAAAAGTCATACCACCGTTAAAATCTGACCTAACGGCGTTCACCATTTAACAACTGTTTTTTCAAAAATAGTCGTAAAAAACTTTTGACCACTGTTTTCTTAAAAACAGTCGTTAAAAGTACTGCTTTTGACGATTTTTTTTAAAAAAACAGTGGTCAAAAGTACTGTTTTTTTTCTTAACTTTCAACGACGGTTTATATGAAAATAGTCGTTGAAAGTTGTTCATCCCATTATGAATTTTGTTAAAAGTTCACATTTACTGTTCATTATTGAATTTTTCAGCTTCCTGAGCTCGTTTTACTGTTCACATTTTTCTTCATCTCTCATTCCTTCACCTCCCAACAATGGAGTCCAGCTCCAACAACCACCACATCCCAAACGATTAAAATTTCAGAAAATCAAACCAGATTTTTTTAAGGGACTCACGACGTTGCGAGGAAGACGATGAAAATGAGTGTCGCGACGAAGACGATGAAGAACGTGCTAGGGCAGTCGAATGAGAATGGAGTAGCCTTACTCCACCACATCCCAAACGATTAAAATTTCAGAAAATCAAACCAGATTTTTCACCCAACTATTTTCATATAAACCATCGTTGAAAGTTTTAAAAAAAAAAGAGTACTTTTGACCACTGTTTTTATAATAATAAAAAAAAAAGTCGTCAAAATGAATACTTTTAACGACTGTTTTTAAGAAAACAGTGGTAAAAGTTTTTTGCGACTGTTTTTGAAAAAACAGTCGCCGGTGGTGGCCGCCCGCCGCCAGCGGTGGTGTGGCTGGTGGTGGGGCCCACCGGCGGCGGAAGGGGTAGTTTTAGTTTTTTTTATTTAAAACTAAGGGCAAAAGGGTAATTTCACCTAAAACTAAGGGCAAAATGGTAATTTCACCCGAGTTACTGTTCACTTCCATCCAAGTTGACGATCAACTAACGGCCGTGGTGCTGGACGCTCCCGAAACGTAACCACGTGTGTACTTTTGCTCCAGAAAAAAGCTCGTGGTGCTGGGCGCTCCCGGGGTAAAGCACATGTGTAAAATTGCACCTTTACCCTATTTTAGATGTAAAGATGCCTATGAAATTATTAAAATAAGGCAAAAATACCAATTCCATTCACATGGTTAAACTTTCATTACTTTTCTTTTTTATGTCGGCCCCACATTATCATTTTTAAATGATTTTTTTTTAAAAAAAAAAATGTACCTCCCTCCCTCTCTGCCCCACCTTCCTCCTCCGTCCTCCCTCCCTCCTTCCCCCTCTCACAATTCCTCCGTCTTCCCTCCCTCTCTCTTTCTCAATTCTCAGCTATCAACTCTCTCTCTCTCTCTCTCTCTCCCTCCCCCCACTAACCATAGTTTAGCGTTATCTTGATCGGACCCTTCGTAGTTTAGCATTTACAATATATAAAAAAAATACAAATAGACGTAAACAATAAAGTTGTGCTCAACCTTTACGACCAAGATTTTTTTTTTGGGGACCAATTTCCACCAGGATTGAAACGAAGATAAATGAAAAGGGCAATAACTAAGAGCATGTAATAAGTCAATTCATCCAGTAATTGCAACTTTTGCTTCTACAACCAAACATGCCCTTGGCGTTAAGTCTCTCTCATATGCGGTATTATGAAAACGTCGATTGTCCAAAGAAAAAAAAAAGGTAAATTTACAAAATCATCTGCACACTCCACTGTCTTCTATCTAGAAAAGGCAAATCCACCTCACAAAAAGAAAAACTTCGGAGTTCCCAAACCCAGTTCGGGCAGTTCTAGACATTAGGAGGCAAAGATTCTTCTCTGAGGTTCCTTTACATGCACGCTCATATAGCAAGAGATCAAAAGAAGACCTTGTTGTTTTTGTGGAAGAGATGAACTTTTGTCAGTGAGGTGGAGTTGGGGAGAGAGTTGAGAGAGGGGGAGGGGGAGGGGGAGGGAGGACAGAGGAATTGAGAGATAGAGAGGACGGAGGAGGAAGGTGGGTTAAAGAATGAGAGGGAGCTAGGAAAACTTTTTTTAAAAAAAAATCATTAAAAATGATAATGTGGGGCCTGCATACAAAAAAAGTAACAAAAGTTCAACCATGTTAACGGAAGGAAGGGTTTAGGAGTAAAAATATATATGTGATTTATTTTCAGGAGCGTCTAGCACTATATATTTTTTTTTTGGGAGTAAAAATACACATGTGATTACATTTTAGGAGCAAAATTCACACCACCGTTAAAATCTTGCATGTTGTAAATATGGTTTTTTTTCTGTTGTAAATGACCAGATTTTAAATTTTGTTGTAAATACAGCACTTCCTGTTGTAAATCTAGTCTTTTTCTGTTGTAAATGACATTTTTATGTTCAAAATCCAAGCGTTTAAATGTTGTTGTAAATATGACATTTTTTGTTGTAAATATGATCATATTTTAAATTTTGTTGTAAATACAGCACTTCCGATTGTAAATATATCTTCTTCTTTTTTTTTAAATGACCTTTCTATGTTCAAAATCCAGGTGTTTAAATGTTGTTGTAAATATGACATTTTCTGTTGTAAGTATGACATTTTCTGTTGCAAATGCACCGTTAAGTTAGATTTTAATGGTGGTGTTATTTTTGTTCCAAAAATGTAACCACATGTGTATTTTTGCTCTAAAAAAAGCATATGTTGCTGGGCGCTCCCGAGGGTAAAAAACATATATATTTTTGCTCTTTTACCCTTAACGGAATTGGTATTTCTGTAAAATTTTGATAAGTTTATGGACCTTTTTGCACCTAAAAAATACATGTGGTGCTAAACATACATTTGACAAAAATTTATGGGCATTTCGCTCCTTAACCCAAAACACAAGAAGTTGAGAGTTTGAGAGAAGTGGGAAAGGAAGAGGAAAGATGGAAGGAAGAAGGAGGAAAGGGGAGAAAGAGGAATGAGAAAAACAGACTTTTTTTTTTTTTTTTTTGCTTTATCAAAATCATGATTTGATCAAAAAGTGCTTATGCCATTTGATCAATAGTGAAGTGCAAGGTTGATGGTTGTCCCTGGTACATGGGTGCGTATTCAACGGGAGAACGTTAAGATACTGCTTTCCTAATCATCAGAACATATATAAGTGAACACATACACCATGCACATGATAACCTTATTGTATCTCATCCACTCAAGTGTAACTTGACATCATCGCTTGTAATCGATGGTCTGAGATGTAATATTGACAAGACGGCTAATGAAATTCGAACGGACTTGTATAGTGAGTATGGGGTACGGTTGAACTATCGTCAAGCATATAGGGCGAAAGAAAGAGCCGTGAGGCAATTACACGGACGAGTTGAGGACTCTTAGGGCCCATTTGGTTCAAGGAATTTGGGAGAGGGAATGGGAACTTAATAGAGTTCCCTTCTGAAAACGTGTTTGGTTCACCAAGTTCCCAGAAACCTAAGTTCCCGGGCCCACACCGGGCCCACCACTCTTCCCTCATTTGTGGGAACTTGAGTTCCCACCAAAATTGGTGGGATCTTAAGTTCCCACGTCACTATTCACATTTTTAGACAAATTTGCCCCTGAAATTTAAACTTGGCGGGAAAGTCCGAACTTGGCGGGAAAGTTCGAATTCGGCGAAATTTTTTTACACAAGTTCGAACTTAACAAGAATATATTTTTTTAAAATATATTTTAGCAAAAAAAATATTTTTCTTTTTTATTTTGAATTAATTTCTTTAGAGGGTAAAATAGACTTTTTCTAATTCTTTACCAACTACCACCCCTTCATTTTCTTCCAACCAAACAATTCAAGTTATCTTCCCCCATCTTTCAAATCTTCCTTTCCCTTCCTTTAAGTTCATTTCCCTCCTCTAAGTTCATTTCCCTCCTTAAAAGTTCTTTGAACCAAACGGGCCCTTACAAGGTCATTCCTTGGTTGTGTGACAGACTCATAGAGAGTGACCCCGACACAGTTGTAAAATGGGAAGGGTCACCCGATAACAGATTTGAGAGGCTATTTATTGCGTATGGTCGCTCTATTAAAGGTTTTCTATATGGCTGATTGTTGGGTGCGTCACCTTCATGCTGGCCTTCTTCAGACAATGTATGCTGAAGCGCCAGCATTTCTTGTTGCAAGTTGGATAGCAGCCGTGCGTATGTCGTTCGCACTACCTGAAAAATATATATGCCTTAATACATCATATATCACAACATCAACATTTTCAATGAAACACGTTAAAGATTAATTCTTGTGACACATTACCGGGTGCGTAAGTATCGTGTCGGGGTCAAACGATGTTGATGGAGGGACTGATGCCTGAGGAAGTGGCTGACGAGGCTTGACGCGAACTAGGAGGCCTTTTTTACTTCTTTTCTCGACCAACACTTTGCTCTTCACCTTTTCGTCGGTCCAAAAGGCCATGGGCGACTCATGTTGAGAGGGTATAACATCACCCAATGGGAAATTTTGGAAACAGAAGAGCTGCAGAAAAAACGATTTCAAACAATTAGTAACAACAGTTATACATTAATGAGTCAGGTGAACATGCAAACATAGTAAAATACAACTTACCATAAGGAAGTATAGGCAGTCGCCCACAGTTTTGCTTTGTTTTCTCTTGGACTTTTGGGAATCCTTCTTGAACTCATGTATCTCTTCGCAGAGTTCTTGGAGGATGAAAGAGGACCAATCAAAATGGGCAATTGCATCCTTAGTCACCGCCATCAGCTTCAAAAAACAGTCACTGACATAAATGGATGCACTGGGCGCCAATAGGGTACCCAAGGTGAATAAGACAAATAGAAAATCAAAATTTTCGTCTAATTTTTCTTCTAACCAGTCTCCAATTTTTTTGTACTTACTATTCTTGTATACACTCCTAAGGTCCCTAAAAATTGTGTGCTGGTCATTTATGTTGAATTTTATGGGCTCCCCCCGACAAGGAAGACCCATCAATTGATGGACATCTTCTACCCCTATCACTCGAGTGTCCCCCCTAATGCACACTTCCTTTGTAGGGGGATCAAAACAACTTATATATTGTGCACATAAGGACCGGTTGATCTGTCGGCAACTAATATTGACCAACCCATCAAACCCAATCGCCTCGGGTCTTCCCTTCAAGTTATTGCAAACTTGGATGAATGTTTTTGGCTCACATCTAGTTAGGAAGGGCACCAAATACTTCTTCACTTTCACCGGGGCTCTCAGTTGTTTAGCCCTCTTTGTGTATTCAGCTTTTTCATTGGAACTTAGCCTTTTCCAGGCTTCTGTCACTTGTACACTCAATCCACCTCTTAACTTAGCCTTGCCCTTGCCCTTACCCTTATGTCGTTCCTCATATTTGTTGAAGAATTCTTCTGTGAATAGGTTGTAACCAGATAACCTTGGATCCATTTGTTCAGATTTTGACATGTTGCTTCTTATGTTACACCCTTCTTCCTCAAATACCTACAACAATTGTAAACGAAGTTCATTTAAAATTATCGTTGATCATAATTAACTAATATGATAAGATACATCTTGGCATGCAAGTGGATTGTGAAAGATATTTCAGTATAATCAAAATAAACAGCAAGAACATTAAAGAATAACATTAACAGTGCAAAGAAATTTCCGAACTATTTTGAGTTGCGGAAGATTAGACACAAGCACACATTAGTAATAAATAATTTCAGCTAGTGGCAATGTATTCATACGAGTTTTCCATTCATATTACAAAAGTAACAACAAGAATATAAGCTATGTATTTAAATGAGTATATGTTATTTTTAGAATAATTTGACATTGGTTTGGTTGTGCCAAGAAAAATGCTGATGGAAGTCCTAAAGACCAGAGATCAGAGACAATGTAAAGCAAAAAGAAATTCCCCTTACAATTGCTAGCTTTTGGGAGAGTATTCTCCATCCACTTGGGTGAACAGCACTCTCAAAATGAAAATATACCCCTGGTATCATTTCCTCTGTTGTTTTCTCATCAGCCAGAGTGAATTACAACCAGAAATAGAAAGGAAAAATGGGAGCACAACAGGGTTTCATAGAGTCATGAATCATGCATAATATTAGTTTACACCTAATCAAGAAGACAACGCCTTTCAAAAATTTCTTGTTAGAAGGTTAAAGACACTGAGATGTAGAATTGACTTTACCACAAATCCATTAAAATCATATTCATGAACACTAAATACCTATAAGAATATTACTCTTACGAGTATTACAATACATCAATATTCAAACATGTCCAAGTTTGAAAATTTAAGAGTTTTAAATGTTTTATTATACTTAAATTAGTTTGAATAATAATGAAATTTAGTAAAGCAAAAAAGCTAGGACACATATGACAGAGGGAGCACAAACTAACTAATAATTTCAAAGCTATATCATATTTCAATGTTCCTATATTTTTCTAATGTGCTTCATGCTTATTATAATGAAGTTAAAACTAAAAAGATAATCTTAAAGTCACAAAATATAGATTTTAAAGGAAATATTTAGCTTCATTTCTAATGTCCCTCCTAACCTATTAAAAATCATAATAGGTCACTGGGTTTCTTCGCTACATTGCACTAATCCCCCTATCTTCAAAATTTTTAGCTATATGCAAAAAAAATTCTCTTCCCATTTAAATTTTTTATCTTAATATTGTAACCAGTAGCTAACTTACTGACACAGTACTAAAGTTCTACATGTATAGCAACTAGAACATATAAATTCCTTTGCACTGATGTAGCTATAGTTATAACTCATGTCCAATTGCAGAAATTTCAAACACTAGGTAAGAGATGGCAATTGAAGCCAAAGACTAGAGTGAGTAAACATAATTTCCTCTAAATTTTAAAAACACCACAAACTGGTTTAAAATGTAGATTCTCATCCTTATGAAATGAGAAACAAGTCAAGCAGAAAGTTTAACCAATGATTCTGGATTCCTCCTATGTTATAGGTTATTCATGTGTTATCAGTCTTGAGAGTCTCCAATCATAGGACATAGGGATGGAACACCAGTACCTAATGTTGCTTTTCATGTAGGCACTATTTTCCTTGTATAACCTATAAAAGGTTTGTCAAGCGTGGAAGAAGTTGTTACTTATTTGTTTCATCACCACCTAGCAGGCTAGTAGGTGCAGACAAGACTTGCAAACTAAAAGAGAAGGAAAATGATCATTAAACGAGTTGCCTTCATGATGCAGTTGAAACCACATAGCAATTGTGGTTTGTCCATCAGCAAAGTGCGTAAGTTGATAAGTACTTAAAGAGCCAAACTAAGCCAGATGCCTTTTTACAATCTTTCAACTTAGGCTTTTATTGTGGGAGGAGGAAGAGATTAAAAAGCACAGCCAAATTAGTATGACGAAGCCGCCTAACAGTATATACAGATGGAAGGGAAAGAGGAAAAACCAAGTGTTAGTATTACTTCTAACTTATAATCCTAAAGAGCATGAACGAAATTAGCGGCACGGAACAATTAAGGATGAAAACGAAGACCTACTTTAAGCTTAGATCTACTCCATTTTTGGGAAGGGGAGTGCCAGCATTATACTTCTCTTAAAAAAATGGGACAAAAAAACCTAATCCCCAAAATCTTACCTACAGGCAAAACAGGATGTCGACGACGACACACACGAGCTTCGGACGGTGGACGGAGCACAGCGAAGACGGCGACAAGGCGGCGAGGACGGAGACGAGGCCACCGAACGAGCGAGCAAGCGACAGAGATGATTTTGAGGGAGATCTGCTCATGCTTTTTCTTAAAAAGTCATTTGGTTTTTTTGGTCATTTTGCTTTAAAATTGAATGTCAGAAAGGGCCCTAGGACCTTTTGTGGGGTCTGAAAGTTATTGGGGCCATTTTTGAGATTCTGAACTTTAATTAGGCCCCTGTACGGATTTTCCCAAAAATATTTTGGTCTCGGTCTGTTTTCCTTGTAAAGGTACCTTTAGCGGGTCTGGATGGTCCATTTCACCCAAATGATCCGTTCCGGACGGGTCATCTTCCAAATCATTTCGAAAGGCTTTATCCGTAACAGAGGATAAGAATTGAGCTTCCTCAAGTAGTCAAGTCCATATGGTAGAAAGCTTCTAACTTCTGAAATTTCCACTTTCTGGTTCCATTTCTCTTCTCTACAGAGGGCGATAAATATCGATGGTTCGCCTCTAGATTTCAAGATTCCTCATATACAAACAATCATGTCAACCTTATCAATTTCTTCACCGATTTCTCCTTCTTTATTTTCTCGCCACAATGCTGCATCTACTTCGTATTTAACTTGCTCTCTCAAAATTTCTCCTTGCCAAATCAAGAGCCCATTGCTGAAATTGCAAGAACCATTCCATTCGAAACTGTATGCAGCGACTAAAGGAGGCAAAAGACCAGTGAGAGGTGTGGTGGTTATGAGCATGGAGGCTGGTGTAGGGGTAATGGGCACAAAATTAGGGATGATGAGTTATTTCGAACCTGACGGTAAGGTCGTTCCGGTGACTGTGGTGGGTTTCAAAGAAGGGAATATTGTGACTCAGATTAAGACTGAGGCTACTGATAGCTACAATGCGGTCCAATTGGGATATGAAAGACTGAGGGATCGAAAATTGACGAAACCAGAGATGGGTCATCTTGAGAAGGTGGGTGCTATACCTATGAGGCATCTTCAGGAGTTTCGTCTTCAATCTGTGGAAGGGTTCGAGCCAAATCAGAGACTTGTGTTGGATGAGATTTTCAAGGAGGGGGATCTTGTTGATGTATCTGGCATCACCATTGGCAAGGGGTTCCAAGGTTTTGATTCTCTCTCTTTCTCTCTCCCATTTGCTCTGTGTTCGGCTGGGAATAATTTCAGGATGATATTGTATTTGACAGTTCAGTGATTTCGACACACTATTATATTGCCTTCATATTATAGTAGAGAAAGGAATGCATTATGTTAATCTCTGGATTTTGATACGTGTTTTCAGATAATCAAGCGTTCTATTTTATGCTTCCCAACTCCTTAGATGCTAGCAGAGAAGTTAAGATGGATATTAGCAATAGTTCTCAGAACTTTTTATTCTTAGCATTATTAGCATATTTAAGGTGCAGTTATTTGAATACAGTCTTAGTTAACTGATGTCTAATGTTGTGTGTGCTGCTTTATACCTGTGCTTTTAGCGTATTAATTCCATTCACTTGATATGTTTGGTGGGAAGAATCTTTAGGAAAGAAATGGAAAGGGAATGAGAGTGTGATGGGGAGTGACTCTTGCATCTCTACATAAAAACAAGGGATAAAAGGGAGTAAAGATTATTGAGTAATGATAATAAGGGTATAATAGATATTTAGTACATATATTTGGGGGGAAAACCTTGTTTTCCATGTATTTCCATAATTCCATTCCCATTACTTTTACTAAAGCCAACGAAACGTAGCCTAAGAAAGAGAATGAAGTAAGCTACTGTTATAAGCTGTGTTTCTTGTTAGTGGCTGTGTCTAGTGTCAATAGAGTCCTTATATTGTTTCCTTGGCTGAGTAACTGGTCTAGTGTTTTTTAATAATGTTATTTGCTTTCTCTTATACAGTTTTACTCTGTCTTTCTTTGGATATTGTGTAATTCTTCTGTACGTATAATAGATACTTATTAAATACAACCAGCTCTAAAATCATTAACCAATTTCATTTTTCTCTTGTTAAATTGGTGCCATATATGTTGTTCACCTTACATACGGTACCTTTGCTACTTTTCCCTTTTGATGCATATAGCTCAAACTGATTGGAAAATTCAACTTCTTCCTTTTTCTATAATATGATAATATTATTTTATTTATCTTGTTTCATATTCTTCTCTTATCCTACTGACAAAGTAATAGCTTGCTTTGTAATTATTCAACATTAAGTGTCTCTTTCTTATATTATTTTTTTAAAATAATGGCATACTGATTATTTTTCATTTACAACACCATCTTTTTTTATCATCTGTCTTTTCTCTTCATCAAACTAGTTGGGAAAGAAAGCTAGCAGTTGAAGGGAAGGAACCCACAGAAAATTTGATTAGATAATGAATTATTGGTTCTAAGCTATTTTTAGTGATGAATCAATTGTCTTTTCTCTTCATCAAACTAGTCGGGAAAGAAAGCTAGCAATTGAAGGGAAGGAACCCACAGAAAAATTGATTAGATAATGAATTATTGGTTCTGAGCTATCTTTAGTGATGAATCAATTGTCTTTTCTCTTCATCAAACTAGTTGGGAAAGAAAGCTAGCAATTGAAGGGAAGGAACCCCCAGAAAAATTTGATTAGATAATGAATTATTGGTTCTACGCTATCTTTAGTGATGAATCCCTTACTACTATACTTGTATTTGCTAACAAAGCCTAATCTAGCGCAAGAACTCATCTCAGCTTGAACTGATTGATGAGCACTTGGCTTCATATTATTATGTGTGCCAAACAAACCTTAAATCCTAACCTTGTGTTAGTTTCTTTCTTCCTGGGATAAAGATTCAATGCCAAGTAGCTGAAGTGGGTGGTACGAGTTACCTTGATTGTGACCTGCAACAATTCAACGTAAATAAATTGTGCTACATGATGTTTGAACTACCAAAGATTTAATTTTTAATAGAACATAATGATATTGTGTGATCCATGTAGCCCATCCCACCTACTAGGATGAGCTTGTTATTATTGTTGATGTTTGAACTAATATTATGACAGGTGGGATCAAGCGTCACAACTTCAAAAGGGGTCCGATGTCCCATGGTTCAAAGAGTCACAGACAGCTAGGATCTATCGGTGCAGGAACTACTCCCGGGCGTGTGTACCCGGGGAAGAAGATGCCTGGTAGGATGGGAGGAACAAAGACTAAGATCAGAAAGCTCAAGATTGTTAAGATTGATAAAGATCTTAATGTGTTCTTGATCAAAGGTGCACTCCCTGGTAAGCCTGGAAATCTCATGAGGATTGCTCCTGCCAAGATTGTGGGCAAGAACATTCCCAAGAATTAGCATGTTTTTTCTTCCCTCTCTGGTTCTTTCATTAGTTTAACTGTATTCCCCCTCCCATCTAGGCCCATAGCTTTATGTTGCTATTATGCATGGGATTGTAATTCTTGTTTCTTGACACAAAATGAGCTATAGAGCACGTCATGTTGAATATTCGGTGTGTTTGGTGAAATTAGAGGTGCTTCATTTTATTAGGGAGTCTGAGAAATATGCCACACACTGTATATCTTATGAATAGTTCATGTTATAAAATTAACCCTTTTTCTTATATACATGTGTGTGTGTGTATTAGTGTGTGTGTGTATATATATATATATATATATATATATATATATATTGCTATCTTAATTCCATGTATTGATTTTGTGGGAATGGTGTGGAAATCAAGCAATAACACTCATCATCCTTTGTTTCAATCACAAATTATACTTAATGGATAAAGTAATATGTAATTTTAGATAAAAATCTTTGGTAATGTGCTTGTTGCGAGGGAACCTTAGGGTCTTATAAAGAAATTTGAGGGATGAATAACTGAAAAGAAACGCCTTATAATGAATGCAAATGATATGATGTCTATATAAGTTACTACTACCTCCGGTCTTAATTATAAGACCTAGTTGATTTTTTTTTGGGAGAGATTAAAGAAGCTAAATAAGTTACCTAATCATTTCATATGTCGTATATCCTTAAATTATATATTAGTTTATTAGTCAAACTAATTAGTTTGAAGAAAAAAATAAAAATAAAAATAAAAATAAAAATATTCTATAGTAATTTAATTAACTTCATTAATCCCTCTAAAAAAGTCAACTATGTCTTATAATTAGGACCGGGGGAGTACTATAATTCTTCCTTTTTTAAATAAAAAAAAAATTATATATTTCTTCCATTAAGAAAATATAGTGTTTCCAGCAATTTATGATGTAATACCATCAATGCCTAATCTCACAGAAAAATCAGTTATTTCATTTTTCGGTCGATGTCCTTCCTCCTTGATTAACCAAAATGTTTACCTATAATTAAGTTAGTTTATTTCAAATAATTATAAAAATTTTATTATAGCATATATATATATATAACTGTTTCTTCTTTTCTTCATTACCATTTTTTTCAACTAAAAAGTCGAATTAGATATCGTCAAGCAATACCCATTTTCCAGTATTTCATCGCAAATTGCACTTACAAATTTTTTATTAAAAACTATTATTTCATTTATTATCAGTAAAAACTTAAAAGTTTAAGACTTTTTTTTGCTTGGTATAAAATTGAGAAGGAAGTAACAAAAGCTTCTATGAAATCAAGGTGCACTAAAATCACTTAATCATTAAGTATGTATTAAACATTAAATAGATTAGCATGGGTCGTAGAATTATTGCACATTTAATTTTTTTATGTCGCCAAAAACCCCTGATAATATTAGAAGGATGGCTTCTAATTAAATATATACGATTATAATTTAAGAAAAAATTAAGATAATGAGCCACTCCAATAATAAATATTTATACTATAATATAGAAAAATAAAGACAATAATTAAGAAGCCACTCAACTTCCATTCATAATCATATATAACTCCTATAGTCTACCCCTAAACCCAAATGATAAATTTTCCTAATCTTTTTTAATTAATAATATTCTAAAACTAATAAAATAATTAAAAAGCTAAATAAACTTCATTTATCTGTGACCCTTGTAATTTACTCTTCCAACCCTAAATGATAAAGGGTTAAGGTGTGGATTTGGCAACGAACTATTATCCGAGGAGCGTCTAGCACAAAAAACAATTGAGGGGACCAAATTGGCCAATGAACTATTAAAAAGTGAAGAAAAACACAATTTGGTGCAGATTCGCCAACAAACTATTACTCTGTCACTGTCTTGGTGTCTCCGTCTTCTATTGATTGTCACAATGTCAGCGACGTCGGAGTTATTTGATACTTTTTTTTTTCATTTTTTAATAGTTCGTTGGCCAATTTGGTCCCCTCAATTGTTTTTTGTGTCAGACGCTCCTCGGGTAATAGTTCGTTGGCAAATCTGCACCTTAACCCAATGATAAACCTCCCTAAAATATGTTTCACTTTTATATCATATCATATTATATTATATTAATTGAACTATGGTGTCTTTTTGAGTTCATATCCTTGCTTTTTTAAGGCTTCTTTTAGATCTTCTTCTTTAGGAGGTTGAATAGTTCCATTCAAAATCCTCCTAATGTCTTCACGGAGTTCTTCTGGTCCCTTGCATGCAAAATATTCACTTTTATTTGCATATTTCTCATGATTATTATGACGTTCTTTTATTTTTTTCAGCAGATTTTGTAGTGATTACATTTGTAAGCAAATCCCAATCACCTGTTGTGAACAGCTCTGGGTTTGAACTCATAGCTTCGATTTTTTTTTTTTTTTTTGGTATAAACTTATAGCTTCTTCAAACAGCATGTTTTCATGAAGACTCCATTGATTCTCTGAGCTTGAAGCCATGGCAGCAAAATTTTTAATAAAAAGATAGGTTTTATTGGCTAAGAAAAAAAGATGGGTTTTTTATTAGGAGAAAATTAAGGAATGAATTATTTAAGGAAAAAAAAAAGAATTATTTGTTATTTTCTCAATGTAAAAGATGTGATCTTATGAAACATGCGAATTATATGTATGCTGTCATTCTTTGACGGACAAAAACGTATGAGGTTTCAAAAATAAAATTTACTCCCTCGGTCCTAATTATAAGAGCTAGTTGACTTTTTTGGACAGATTAAAAAAAACTAATTAAATTACTTTAGAGTATATTTATTTGTATTTTTTTCTTCAAACTATTTAGTCTGACTAATAAACTAATATATAATCTAAGGATGCATAACATATGAAATGATTAAGTAACTTATTTATTTTTCTTAATCTCTCCAAAAAAAAGTCAACTAGCTCTTATAATTAGGACTGGAGGTAGTACTATTTTGTGGTGAATAATGAAATATAGAGTCAGTGCCAAATTAAAATAAAAAACTGTAATAGAGTTCGGTTCCTGAGTTGCTAGTAGGCATAGTTTGGGAGTAGATCTTGATTTTAAATGTAGATATTTTATTTTACCTTTCATATTTCTCATTTTATAAAATTAATTTGCTTGACTTACAATAATCTTATATTACACATAAGTATTTTAGAGATACCATGTTAGAAATGTTATAATTAAAATTAAATTAAAGTATATTTTTGGTCTTTTAAGTTTAAACGAGGTTCCATTTTAGTCTTTTTTTAGTTAACATCGTTGACTTCCCTAAGGAAAAATGATGAGTCAACAAAATTTAAAATGCTGACATATCCAAATTTTAATTATTTAATATAATTACTTTTATATTTTAATTCTAAAACTAATCTTCTTAAAAAAAAAAAACATGTCAGATTGTCAGCATTTAAATTTTCTGAGTAATTATTTTAAATTTGCTAACTTAGCATTTTCCATTAGTAAAGTTAACAATGTTAACTTAAAAGGACTAAAAGCATACTTTCTAAAGTTGAAGAACTAAAATGATCATTTGTCTAAATTTAGAGGAAAAAGTATGTTTTAGCCTTAAAATTATTTAGCCTCTTTAATCTACTTAAATTAGATAAATAACTTTTACCTTAAAGACCAAATAAATGACCTTGCTTGATTCTATTCTTTGTTTTTTCTCCTCAAAAACATTTTTATAAAACTGTTTTCACAAACCTTTTTTTTTTTTGGATAGTTGTTTAAAAAAAAATCTGTTTTTCAAGTGAGGTGTTGGCGGTTGTTGTCAGTGGTAACGTGATAGTGATTGTCACCAATAGTATAGTGTCGATAGTGGATACTGAATAGATGGTTGCCTCAAAAAATAAAAACAAGAAAGCAAATAAAAGCTACTTTTGTTTTTTAGTTTTTAAAAACTTTTTTTTTTGTTTTCAAAAACCAAAAACTGTTTTTATTTTGTTTTTTTGTTTTTAAAAGAAACTGTTTCTAAAAATAACAAGTCCATTAATATTTTTCGAATAAAGAGGGAGGATGAGAAGGGATATGTTCGACATTGAAAATTTGAAATAAATAAGTTTTCCGTTAAAGATCATAGGAAAAAGTTTTACATTAAAACTAGAGAGATAATATCAAATTTGATTTCGTTTCCTAAAAAAAATTCCAAATTTGAATGATTCACATGTTTCAAGAAAGATAGCATGGTTGAGACATAATCCCCTCATCCATATCCAATATTATAAGAAACAAAGCAATCAAAGATAAATCGAGACAAAACTCTTTATAGGTACTTAACTTATATATCGTAAATCATAATTAAAAAACTATTTTTAAAGGCTCCAATCACTATTCAAACGAATATACACGGTAAAATATCTGAGGTTCATAGCAAAACAACTTAAATAGTGAAGAAACCAAACTACAAATTTGAAGTAATAATAACACTAATACAAGTTACATCCCATTAATTTTTATTTTCTGCCAGCCCCATTAATCAATCATTAGCCAATAATTAATTAACTTTCAACAAATATAATTCAAAAATTTTCTTGCTTGTGTCTGTGGACCACACACTTCGGCCCTGCCTTAAGAAATGGCTGAGTAAGAAAAGGTAAATTCTTAGAAGTCCAAAGTTCCACATTGTTTGCTGGCAATACTCTTTCCTCTATCACTACCATTTCTATCCTCAGAACCATTAACACTGACCCGACCCTTTCCAATTCCGAGCTTCGGCAAACCCCGATTAAGTCCCTCAAGAAGGACACAAGCTTTACACCATTTCTGCACATGCAACAGATGATGAAATCTCAGTTTTAGAGGCCTTAGCATATAAAAACTTATACAGTAAAACAATGAATATGTATTTAAATTATGGGTTAAGGCGCAAATTTATCTAAGAAGTTTTCGCTGAGGAGCTATGTTACTTTTAGGTTGAATATTACTCCAAAAGTGTTAAAATGGAGCAATGTTTCCCTTTATCGTTAAAAAGTTAAGGGTCAACATCATTTTTTTAATAGTCAATGTTAGTTTTTTAACGGTATAAAGCAACATTGCTACGTTTTGAAACTTCCGATGCGATATTGAACCAGCGAAAACTTCTGAGGCAACATTACTTCTCAACGAAAACTTCCGGACAAATTTGCACATTAACCCTTAAATTATAATAACAGACCGAGGAGGGAGGTGTCAATCAATGAGGCAAAACTATCCAAGATGCCACTACAATTGTATAAATTTTAAATTTAATTAATACACCTATATGTCCATCATATCAATTGACTAATAGAACTTTTAGACACTGTCGAGGAAGAAAATGATAGAACTTGAATTTCCCTCTGTAATTGAAGAAATGGGTATAAAAGAGAGAGAAAGGAACAAAACAATATATTTGAAGATCTTTGCAGTGCTAGAACTATAAGTTAGAACCTCCCACAAGTCTACCAAAGTTTACCCTAACTCCACAATCTCTCTTCGCCATTTTTATTCCCATTTCCTGACAAACTTATTCTACATAATCCCTCTAACAGATTCCATGTCTTCCCCACTGGCCACCCCCATACCTCTGAGTCCTTATGAGACACTTCGAGGCTTCCCCCTTTTCAATTATGGGGGATCTATAAGCAAAATGAACACAAGGCTGACATCATTCAAATGGGTTTATACACAGAAGACTACCTGACTAGATATATAACCACATCGTTCACATGTCCCCTGCTCTGGCATTTTCGTAGTAGTAGAAATCCTGAAATTCTCCCTGATTTGATTATGTCAAGAATTGCTCTAGGTCTGCATTTCAAGATATGGCTATGAATTCATAAATGGAAAATTTTGATAAGGATTGTCCAAGATAATAGAAAATAGGTATAGAGTAGTACCATAAAATTAAATCTTAAAACCCACCTAATTCTTTCCAAATCCTTGATGAACTCACGAGCAAAACCACGATATGCATTTGGAGAATAGATGCCTGCCATTTTGAAACGAATGTTATGTTAGATAGCTGAATAAACAAATATGCATTATACTTGTTTATTGTGGAAATAGAAACATTACATTCTGTGGAAAAGTAGTCCAGCCTCTTGAAATATGCATACGTAGTCAAGTGGTCAAGGATTTGCAACTACCAAGATTAAATTGATTACAGAAAATGCAACAGGAAAAATAGCAGAAGAAAAAATCATTGTCAACTTTGAGCAGAAAGGATATATTACGATCTCCTTTTCATATGTATATTTAAAAGGTTTACATCTGGGAATGGGCCCATCTTCGCCAGTGGTTATTGACGTGCATCTACTCAACCTTTGCAAGACCAAAATAACTAACATCAATTTGTTTTCCAAAATTTGAAAAACTCTACTTTGTACCATAAACAAATAAATAAAGACTTGAGTTTTACTAAATAACCTAGCAATATCTCCTCGTAATATGTTCAGGAGAATTGTCTCTGCAATATCATCAGCATTATGACCAGTAACAAGCTTATCAACTTTCAAAAACGCAGCTCCTCGATCTAGGGCCTGTTGACAGGAAATCATGAATAGTAGAAATAATATGTTTTGTAATAATAATAAATGACAGAATGAGAAGTTATAAACGTAAGTTAGGGGAGGGGAATATTACGAACTAGCTGTTAGGATTATTTCCTATAATTAGATGACCCTAACTTCTTATATTGTCAGATTATATGGTGAATAATACAGTAGCATTAACCAGTCTCTGTTTCTCCCGACCTTCTCTGTTCTTCTCTCTTCAGTCTCTCTTCCTCTCTCTTCTCTGAGTTACAAAACTATCATAATCCAACATCTTCAACAAGAAACTACAACTGCTTGGAGAGCTCCCCAACTAATTTGGCAAAGCTCACAGCAGAGGATAAAAATATGTCAGGGGAAGTGGGAAACTCGTAATAGTAGCTATATTTTGATACAATAAAGAGTCAATTGAAAATTAGCTTTACTTCTATTACATGCAAGTTATTACAGTTCGAAGTAAGAGTTTTGTCCAACCTGTAAAACACTCCAATCTAAGGCTTAACTTTACATTAAATGTGCTCTCACTATCTGCCATTACCTGATAAAACTTCTTAGCTAACATTGTTCTGATGAATGACAAAAACTAGAGAGTAAGAAAGGGAGGTATAGAACAAAATACTAAACTAATATTAACCAATGAGTAATGACTACATTGAATGAATTAACCCCAATTGGAATATTCATTGAAATTGGAATAGACTTTATCCTACGTCTTTCTCCTTTTCTTTCTTCTTCCTTTGGTTCTATCACATTGTCAAGCATATTTGGTAGGTTCTCCACCAGTTTCCATTGATAACTGAAGATCCTCACTATAAAGGAGATAAATGGTCCATTCAAAATCTACATTGCTTACTAATGGTTGCTATTGCTAATAGGTCACATAATATTAAAGGAATTTGTAGCAATACCTGGCGACGGAAGACTCCACAGAAGGTGCAATTGTTCTTTAAACCAATGACCTTCACTATTTCATCCATTGTCCATCCATACAAGTCCTTGTAAGATATGATCTTTAAAGGCAATCCATACTGGAAAGGGAAAAAAGTTACCACCAGAGTTGAGTTATCAGGTCAGAATAGCCACCGAAAAAATTCAGCCCAGATTAGTATAAGTTAAATAATGTAAAGAAAGAGAAATTAAGAGAAATACGTTGACATTGGTAAAAACTCATGTATTTTAATCTCCGAACCTCAATACATGCTCATGCATGTGTAGTTTAATTGACTCAAAAATACATCTGGCTATATGAAGCATGAGACAAAAATTATTGGACAACATATGATATTGCAATATAGCTTAACTCATCTAACAAAAATGCATCAACTAGACTAAAAAACTTAAGATAAACTACCAAAAGTAAAAAATCTCTTTTACCTGAATTTCATTTCTTTTAACAGTTTCAAGGGAGTCATCTCGGTACCCAGTAATGCCCTCATCAACTGACAGGAGGAAAAGATCAAGGCCATAATTGTGTTTCTTATTTAGTTTTGACAATACATAAGCCAGGACTGTTGAATCTGTAAAAAAAATTGATGACAAGTAATCAACTATTCATAAATTAATAATATATAAGATGAAATAAACAGTTTTGAATGAAAGAAGAGAGAGGGAGAGGGAGAGGATATGGAATTTATATATTATGCAGACATAGACAATAGAATTTCAACACATTGGGTCAAACCTACAAAACCAACATATAATACCGAATTTGAAACTCAAAGTAAACAATTTCAGCGATAAACAGCCGAGCAATGAAGCAATCAGTGAAAGGGTGGGTGTTTTCGAATAACACGTTATTCAACTGATTCCTTCATTCTTCAGAACACACTATCAAAACAGCTAAACTTATTAAGTTGAATAACCGCATATATGTAGACAGAGCATCTAAGGATTGAGAAAACTAAATAATAATAGCAATATGTTGTAGTTTAGCATGCGGAAAAGTGTTTTCTAGGTACCAAACATCGCACAAGTGAATTCCGTTATCTACAACAATAAACAAGCTTGGGTGAAGATAAGATTTTTCTAGTCTTACTTAGAGAAGCAAAAGCCAAAATATCATTAAGTGACAATGAAAATAGGGATTATATAATTTTAGCAAGGGAATCTTCATATTTGAAAGTTTGGCTATGCAAAATGTTAACCATCAGTTCTGAGTAGACATTTACCCTTTCCACCAGAAGCACCAAGAGCGACACGTTCACCTGGCTTGAATAACTGGTTAGTCACAATAACTTGATGAATCTCCTCCTCAAAAACATCATAAAAACACTCCCTGCAAATCTTTAAGGTTCACGCAAAATCAGAACAAGTGTGTCAGTGATCTAATTCAAGAAGACAAGATGCCCCAAGCAATCCCCACAATAAATTGAAGAGATCTAGATGTTCTTTGGTAAACATAAAAAGTCTAACACAAGAAGTGAGATAACAGAATGGGATAAACGGCACAATACAACCCTTTTGAAGAACAAATCAGAGTTTAAAAGATTAAAAAGTAGGGAAAATAACAAAATTATACAATTTCGGAACAACTATAATGAGAGCATGCAATTGCGCAATCGCAAAACAGAAACAACAAAGAAATCTCTCAAATTTTCCACTGAAACCAAACAAAGATGGTTCCAAAACAAGGTTTATGGGATTAATTAGGCACTATCCCTGGTTTTGAAAAAAGATTACTTAACTCACACAAGTTGGAAACAACGGTAATCAAATCATGCAGGCACAAAACTTCAGAACAGAAAAGAGCTAGAAATAAATCAAGTTTTCCAAAGTAACCAAACAAGGACGGTTTCAAAAAACAGGTTTGTAGGGTAAATTAGTGACCTGTTCGAGAGTCTTGGGTCTTTTGAGGGCAGCTCTTCTTTCGTTACATGTGCAACACAAGCGAGCAACGCTTCTTTTGGGCTTCGCGCCAGTTTCGTCCATTGTGGGATATTGTGGACTGTGAGGTTCACCACTCAACAAGGTACATGCCAGACAACCTTCTTCCTCCGTTCAATCGCA